>CM069166.1:15106632-15207546 GCA_035221665.1 Okamejei kenojei | reverse complement strand
TAGTTGAGAGAGATCATAGTGAGATAGTATTAACAATGAAATTCTTCCCTGCAGCAGGACCACGAGTTTTTAAACACACACNTAGATAAGATAATAAAAAAACGAACAAAAAAAAACATTGTTTGATAAATTAAAAATAGTGTAAAAACAAAACGAAGTCCAAAGTCCTTGGATCTAGAGGCTGCAGATGCAGGAATCTTGAGCAAAATACAATGTGCTGGAGGAACTCAAGAGGGCACTGTGGAAGGAATGGAAATCAGTCTGAAGAAGGGTCTCGACATTAATCGTTGTCTGCCCTTCTCACGCCACAGATACAAAATCCTGAGAGTGAAACATTGAAACTAGGTGCAGGAGGAAGCCATTCAGCCCTTCGAGCCAGCACCGCCATTCATTGTGATCATGGCTGATCGTCCGATCAATAACCCGTGCCTGCCTTCTCCCCATATCCCTTGACTCCACTAGCCCCTAGAGCTCTATCCAACTCTCTCTTAAACCCATCCAGTGACTTGGCCTCCACTGCCCTCTGTGGCAGGGAATTCCACAAATTCACAACTCTCTGGGTGAAAAAGTTTTTTCTCACCTCAGTCTTAAATGACCTCCCCTTTATTCTAAGGACTGTGTGGCCCTTGGTTCTGGACCTCGCCCACATTGGAACATTTTTCCTGCATCTGGCTTGTTCCAGTTACTTTTAATAATTTATATGTTTCTGTAAGCTCCCCCCTCATCCTTCCAAACTCCATGTGATACTAGGCCCTTGTCTTTTTCAATCTTTCCTCATATGACAGTCCGCCATCCCAGGGATCAATCTCGTGAACCTACGCTGCACTGCCTCAATCACAAGGATGTCCTTCCTCAAATTAGGAGACCAAAACTGTACACAATCATGAGAGGAGTAGATGCCCAGAGTAGGGGAATCGAGGATCAGAGGACATAGGTTTCAGGTGAAGGGAAAAAGATTTAATAGGAATCTGAGGGGTAACTTTTCCACACACAGAGGGTGGTGGGTGCATGGAACAAGCTGCCAGAGGAGGTAGTTGAGGCTGGGACTATCCCAATGTTTCAGAAACAGTTGGACAGGTACATGGGTAGGACAGGTTTGGAGGGATATGGAGCAAACGCAGGCAGGTGGGACTAGTGTAGCTGGGACATGTTGGTCAGTGTGGGCAAGTTGGGCCTAAGGGCCTGTTTCCATGCTGTATCACCCTATGACTCTGTGACTCTAAACGTGAGCCTCTTCCTCCAGAATTTCTGGTGAAGGGGTTGGAAAATAGCCAGGAGGTCGTGATGCAGCTTTTTAGGACCATGGTTAGGCCGCATTTGGAGTATTGTGTGCAGTTCTGGCCCTTCCATTCCAGGTAGGATATGCAGGCTTTGGAGAGGGCACAGAGGCTGGGACCATCCCAACGTTTAAGAAACAGTTAGATAGGTACATGGGTACGACAGGTTTGGAGGGACATGGGCCAAACGCAGGCAGGTGGGACTAGTGTAGCCGGGACATGTTGGTTGACAATAGACAACAGACGAAATAGGTGCAGGAGGAGGCCATTCGGCCCTTCGAGCCAGCACCGCCATTCAATGTGATCATCCCCAATCAGTACCCGTTCCTGCCTTCCCCCCGTATCCCTCGATTCCGTTAGCCCCAAGAGCTGAAGGTGGTGTGGGCAAGTTGGGCGGGAGGGCCTGTTTCCACACTGTACCACTGTATGACTCTGTGAGATGCTGCCTGACCCCCTGAGGCACTCCAGCACTTTTGTGTTCTGCTGTATTCTCCAGTCTAGACTCCGGACTGTCAAAGCCACCGCAGCCGGACATAAAAACGGCTATTTTGTCCTTGAGCAGTAGCTCCGCTCAACAGCCAAAAGCCTGCAGCCTCGTGTCCGCTGGTATTTTATTTCAATCTTCACGTGTTTAAATTATAATGTTTTATTTTGAATAGTCAACTGTACTTCATGTTGTCACTTACGAACACAGCAGCAAGGCAAATTCCTCGCGTGTATCCATCCTTGGCTAATAAAACCCATGCAATTCAAGGATGAACAGGTTATTTCTATGCATAGACCTGGAACAGTACGGCAGGTGAACAGGCCATTCAGCCCACATAGAAACATGGACAACAGGTGTAGGAGCAGGCCGTTCCACCCTTCAAGCCAGCACTGCCATTCTATATATCGCTAGAATTTACAAGATTGAGGGGTTACCTTATGGAGACTTACACAATTCTTAAGGGGTTGGACAGGCTAGATGCAGGAAGATTGTTCCCGATGTTGGGGAAGTCCAGAACAAGGGATCACAGTCTAAGGATAAGGGGGAAGTCTTTTAGGACTTTTATTTCACACAGAGAGTGGTGAATCTGTGGAATTCTCTGCCACAGAAGGTAGTGGAGGCCAATTCACTGGAATGTTTTTTTTTTAAAGAGAGAGTTAGGTTTAGCTCTTAAAGCAAAAGGAACCAAGGGATTCTCTGCCACAGAAAGTAGTTGAGGCCAGTTCATTGGCTATATCTAAAAGGGAGTTAGATGTGGCCCTTGAGGGATCAGGGGGTATGGAGAGAAGGCAGGTACAGGATACTGAGTTGGTATGATAAGCCTCATGATCATTATTGAATGGCGGTGCAGGCTCGAAGGGCCGAATGGCCTACTCCTGCACCTATTGTCTATGTTTCTATGTTCCTAATATGGAACATCCAGAATCAGTAGCCAGTTCCTGCTTTCTCTGTTATATACCTGGTATTCGTTAGCTCTATGAGGGTAAATCTAACTCGCCAAGTTGTCCAGCAGAAGATGATGTTTGGTTAAACTAATCTCATCTGCCAGCCAGTTATATCCATATCCTCCTTTCCTGCAGTATTCCAAGTGCCTATCTAATAGTTCTTTTAAACACGCCAGCGTATCAGCATCCACCTTAGCCACTCAGTCCGGGCTCGTGTAATAGAAAGTTGCCCCGAACACCTCCTTTAGACTTTTCCCCCCCTCTCGCCTTAAGCGACGCCCTCTCGTCTGCGCGATTGAGAGAAACACTCTGAAGGTCGGACTTTAACATCCATTGCTTTCCTGAACGCATTGCTTCCAAGTCCTTGGAGCCGGTAAACAAGTGCAGATTGGACATCGTTGTGTGGGGTTGCTGTGGGAATTGATAGCGGTGCAAATATTTTTAGATGAGGGGAACTTGAAGTTATTTGGCTTCAGTGTAAAAAGTGTGCGCAGAACTGAAGCCCTGGTCATTCGTTGAAGATAGACACAAAATGCTGGAGGAACTTGGGCAGCATCTCCGGAGAGAAGGAATGGGTGGCGTTTCGTTGTAAACATGGGCCTTGACTCGAAACGTCATCCATTCCTTCTCTCCAGGGATGCTGCCTGACCTGCTGCTTTTGCATCCATCTTCTGTGTAAACCAGCATCTGCAGTTCCTCCCTACGCATTAGTTGTTAGTTTAGTTTGGCGATACAGCACTGAAACAGGCCCTTCGGCCCACCGAGGCTGTGTTGACCATCGATCTCCCGTTCACACCAGTTCCATGTTTCCCACTTCCCCATCCACTCCCAGCACACAAAGGGACATTTTACAGCGGGCTGTTTAACCTGCAAACCCGCACGTCTTTGGGATGTGGGCGGGAGCTGGAGCACCCGGAGGAAACCCACGCGGTCACAGGGAGAACGTGCAAACTCCACACGGGCAGCTCCCGAGGTCGGGATCGAACCCTGGTCACTACCAGCCGTGTCACTGCATTGCGTTGGATCTTTCTTAATTTAGTTCAGTTTGGTTTATTGTCAGAAGGCAGATAAAAGTGCTGGCGGGGCAGGAACAATGGCATCATGTACAACTCCTTGACGATGGACAGAGGGTTGACAGGGTAGTTAGAGCCAAGTGGGACTAGTGTAGCTGGGGTGGTGGCACAGCGCTAGTTGCTGCCTCACAGCGCCAGGGTCCGATGGTGCCTTCCTCACTACGAGTTTTGGACGTTCTCCCCGTGACCACGTGGGTCTTCCTCCCACACTCCAAAACTGTAGTGTTTGCCTTCGGTGTACCTTGTACCTTATCCCCAGTGTGTAGGATAGTGCTAGTGTACAGGCTCGGCACGGACTGGATGGGCCGAAGGGCCTGTTTCCACGCTGCATCTCTAACGTCTAAGATAGTCTAAGTCTAAGGAGGCCGGTTCTCTAGATCCTTTCAAGAGAGAGCTAGATCGGGCTCTTAAAAATAGCGGAGTCTGAGGATATGGGGAGAAGGGGTACTGATTGGAGATGATCAGCCGTGATCACATTGAATGGCGGTGCTGGCTCGAAGGGCCGAATGGCCTCTACTCCTGCACCTATTGTCTATTGAAGTAGTCGAGGCAGGTACAATTGCAACTTAGTAAAGCCACTTGGCCAGGTACACGGATAGGAATGGGTCAGAGGGATCTGGGCCATCTGGGACTAGTGTAGATGGGGCATTTGGGATGGCATGGGTGAGTTGGGCTGAAGGAACCTGTTTCCATTCCAGTATGGACCTCAATGACATTGTGTGTATGGGTGCGTTGTCCTTTGGTGTGTCTTCATTGTTTGTGTGTGTGTGTGTGTTCGGTGGTTGCTTTTGTGACCGGGTATGAGTGTGTTATGCGGAGCAGGCAGAGAGAGGAGGGATTGAGATTGGAATATCCAGCAAACAGCTGGATCACTGCATGGTATTTGGGGCAGTGGGTGGCCAGCTGTGAACAAAGGGGATCTTGAGTTGAGTTTGCAGTTCAGTTTATTGTCCCGTGTCCCGAGGTACGGTGAAAAGCTTTTGTTGCGTGCTAACCAGTCAGCGGACAGACAATACGTGATTACAATCGAGCCGTTTACAGTGTATAGATACATGATAAGGGAATAAATAACGTTTAGTGCAGGGTAAAGTTCAGTAAAGTCTGATTAAAGATAGTCCGAGGGTAGAGGAGATTAAGACGTGTATAGTTCAATTAAGATAGACATAAAATGCTGGAGTAACTCAGCGGGACAGGCAGCATCTGTGGAGAGAAGGAATGGGTGACGTTTTGAGTCGAGACCCTTCCTCACACGGTCTGAAGAAGGGTCTTGACCCGAAATATCACCCCTTCCTTCCTCCTCCACAGATGCTGCCTGTCCCGCTGAGTTACTCCAGCATTTTGTTTCTATCTTCGGTGTAAAGCAGCACCTGCAGTTCCTTCCCGCGCGTTTAAGTTAGAAATGCTGCTGTCGGAATAGAGGTCTAAAGGTGTGGAGCGATTGTAGACCAGGGTTGCCAACTGTCCCGTATTAGCCGGGACATCCCGTATATTGGGCTAAATTGGTTTGTCCCGTACGGGACCGCCCCTTGTCCCGTATTTGACTGCTACTACTCGGGTCGATGGGGGGACTGTCTGTCGTCGGTCGGATGCGTCCGTCCGTGGCCCCGCTCACTGTCCGTCCCGACGTAGTGCAGCCCATGGGAGTCGCCCGAGCGCAGCAGCAGCCTGCCTTTGCCCAGCCACGTCGGTCGGAACGGAGTAGGTCGATTGCAGAACACACAGAGTCACCTGCGTTGGGCACCATCTTGGATCGGTATCTCAGTGTTTGAGTTCACTCCACGGATTTTCAGGTGATTTTAAACAACTTTGTTTTTATCAATAATTCCTCTGAAGGTTTTTGCTGCTGGACGACCAGAAGAGGTACTTTGAAAGGCTGGCCTTGTATTGCAACCACTACGCCAACCTCATCCCAATGGCCTTCGTGCTCGGTGAGAGACTGTATTCTTTATCCTTGTTTTTAGTTTTAGAGAAACATAGAAACATAGACAATAGGTGCAGGAGTAGGCCATTCGGCCCTTCGAGCCTGCACCGCCATTCAATATGATCATGCCGATCATCCAACTCAGTATCCTGTACCTGCCTTCTCTCCATACCCTCTGATCCCTTTAGCCACAAGGGCCACATCTAACTCCCTCTTAAATATGGCCAACGAACTGGCCTCAACTACCTTCTGTGGCAGAGAATTCCACAGATTCACCACTCTCTGTGTGAAAAAAAACATTCTCATCTCGGTCCTACAAGACTCCCCCCTTATCCTTAAACTGTGACTCCTTGTCCTGGACTTCCCCAACATCGGGAACAATCTTCCTGCATCTAGCCTGTCCAACCCTTTAAGAATGACAGCGTGGAAACAGGCCCTTTGACCCACCGGGTCCGCTCGGACCCCACCCACTGGGGATCATTTTTACATTTGACTGAAGCCAATTGACCTACGGACCTGCACGCCTTTGGAGTGTGGGAGGACACTGAAGATCTGGGAGTAAACCCCACGCAGGTGACGGGGAGAACGTGCAAACTCCGTACAGACAGTCAGGGTCTCCGGCGCTGCATTTGCTCTAAGGCAGCACCTCTACCGCTGCACCACCCTGCCTCCCTAGTTTACCGATAGTTTGCTGATCTCTCCCCAAGAGACACAGATGGAGCCATGGAGTAATACAGTGCGGGAAACAGGCCCTTCAGCCCATCTCGCCCACACCAGCCCACAGTGTCCCAGCTACCCTAGACCCACCTGCCAGCGCTTGGCCCACATCCCTCCAAACCCGTCCTATCCATGTACCGGTCCAACTGTTTCTCAAGCGATGGGATAGTCCCAGCCTCAACTACCTCCAACTCTCCGTAACTGCCCCAAATCCCTCCTCCCAAACTGAAGACAGACACAAAGTGCTGGGGTAACTCAGCGGGACAGGCAGCGTCCCTGGAGACAAGGGATGGGTGAGGGTTTCGGGTCGAGACCCTTCGATGTCAAACGCCACCCATTCCTTCTCTCCAGAGATGCTGCCTGTCCCGCTGAGTTACTCCAGCATTATTGCGTCTGTCTTTGGTTTAAACCATCACCTGCAGTTCTTTCCATACAGACCCCCCCTCAAACCCACCCACATGTAGCCCCTCGCCCTACACCCTGGTTGGTTGGCATCTAATGGGGGGCCGTCGTTAGGAGAGGGGCTGGTTGGTCCCGGCACTAGTTTTGGGTTGGGGGGGATTGTTGGGAAGGGGGGGGGGTTTGGGATAGTGGGAGGGGAGGCCTTGGGCTTATTGGGAGGTGTTGTGGGTTATTGGGAGGGGGGGGGAGGCCGCTGTCCTTGGCCTGGGGAGGGGGCAGGGTGGAGAACAGGGTTCCCAGCGACCCCCCACCCCCCAGAGGTGACTGCGTTGCTGTGCACTGGTCTGGGTTGTGGGGGTGTGGGAACAGAGGGGGGGGTGGGAGGGGTGGGTCGGAGGATGGAGGCAGAGCTGTGGGAGTGGGAGTGGGGGTTGGGGGGACGCAGGGAGAGCTGTGGGATTGGGGGGGGGTGGGGTGGGAGGTTGGGGGGAGTGGGGTGGGTAGTGGGGGGTAGGAGGGTGGGAGTGGGGGGGATGGAGAGAGAGGTTGGGGTTGGGGGTGGGAGGGGTGGGCTCGGGGGACGAGAGCTGAGGGAGTGTGGGGAGGGGTGGGGACGGAGGGAGAGGTGGGCGGGGGGGGGTTTGGTGGGTAGTGGGCTTAGTCTCCAGCCCCCCCTCCCCCCCCCCCCCCCAGTGTAACGTGGTGCTGTGCCTCCAGGTTTCTACGTGACGCTGGTGGTGAACCGCTGGTGGAGCCAGTACACCAGCATCCCGCTGCCAGACCGGCTGATGTGCGTGATCTCGGGCAACGTGCACGGGCCGGACGAGCGCGGCCGCATGCTGCGCCGGACCATGATGCGTTACGCCAGCCTCTCCGCGCTGCTCATCCTGCGCTCCGTCAGCACCGCCGTCATCAAACGCTTCCCCACCATGGACCACGTGGTGGAGGCCGGTGAGGAACACGGCGCCGCGCGGCTCGGCCGGGAACGCCCAGCGGACGGGGGGGGGGGGGGGGGCAAGAGGGGGACGGGGCACAGTGGGGGGGGACACAGGGGGGGGGGGCACAGTGGGGGGGACGTGGGGGGGCACAGTGGGGGGGGACACACAGTGGGGGGGACAGTGGGGGGGACACAGTGGGGGGGGCACACAACACACAGTGGGGGGGGACACAGTGGGGGGGAAGGGGGGGGGCACAGTGGGGGGGACACACAGTGGGGGGGACACACAGTGGGGGGGACACACAGTGGGTGGGGGACACAGTGGGGGGGAAGTGGGGGGGGGCACAGTGGGGGGGACACACAGTGGGGGGGACACAGTGGGGGGACGGGGCACAGTGGGGGGGACACACAGTGGGGGGGGGGGGCACAGTGGGGGGGACGGGGCACAGTGGGGGACGGGGCACAGTGGGGGGGGGCACACAGTGGGGGGGGGCACAGTGGGGGCAGTGGGGGGGCCAGCTCTGGGTCAGGGCAGTGGGGGCAGTGAGGGACTGGCAGGGGGGAGGGGAGAGCGATGCAGGTTGGCACTAGGGTGGCGAGAGAGACCCGGGCAGGTGCCCATAAGGTCGTGTGATAGTAGAATCAGGCCATTCGGCCCATCAAGTCTACTCCGCCATTCAATCAGGGCTGATCTACCTCTCCCTCCCAACCCCATTCTCCTGCCTTCTCCCCGTAACCCGTGACACCCGCACTGATCAAGAATCTATCTATCTCTGCCATAAAAATATCCACTGACATGACCTCCACAGCCTTCTGTGGCAATTAATTCACAGATTCACCGCCCTCTGACTAAAGACATTCCCCCTGGTGAGGGAAGCAAGGACAGGCAGCAGGGTGGGGGGGGGGGGAGCTGGGGACAGGCACTGGGGTGGTGTGGTTCTGTGTGGGGGGGGGGGGGTGGGACGCATAGCTGGGGGGGGGCAGTGGGTGTAGAGTAGGCAATAACCAGTCAGAACAATATAGATCAGGAATTGTCCAAAACCTGCAGTGGGCCCTTGTTATAACGGACATGGGGGGAGGGGGTGTCCGTTATTGATGATTGTCCGCTATAACAGAGTAGAGGGTTATCATTGTATAAATAGTAGAAACAAACTACTGCAGATGCTGGTTAATGCACAAAAGGACACAGAGTGCTGGACTAACTCAGCGGGTCAGGCAGCATCTCTGGAGGAGAAGGAATAGGTGACGTTTCGGATCCGAAACCTCCTTCAGATTCTCGGTCGGGAACTGGGTCTGGAATCCCGGTGAGTTGGCGGCCTTGACCTGCTGCGGTGGGGTGGTCGGGGGAGGGGGAGAGCCAAGGATCGGCGGGGTCGGTGGTCGATGGTCGCAGCCCGTGGGTGGGTCAGGGCCGGCGGTGGTGGTGGTGCAGAAGGTGGGGACCGGCAGCCGCACGAACCCGGGGCGGTGTAGATCGCCGGTAGTTCAGTCCGCTGTAACCGAAACCCGTTGTAAAGAGGGCCGTTACATCATTCTGGTGATCTGGGGAACACAAGTGATAGAATGGACTGTGGCTGAGAGTCTCTGAAAGATGGAGCTGTGAGCTGGACCTTATTGAGGGGGAGCCACCACATGTTGGTATTAATATTGACTTCTCTAACTTCAGAACCCTTGCTTTCCCTCTCGCTCTATCCCTCCCCCATCCTAGTTCTCCGGCCGGTCTGACTGCCCCCCCCCCGATTACATTTTATCTCTGTTTGCTTCGCTGTCCCCTTCCCCGAGTGAACGATGATCCCTTGATCTGCATCCCCTTTGATGTCTGGTTTTCACACCTCACACTTCCTTATCTCTGTGCCCACCCTGTCCCCTGACTCTCAGTCTGAAGAAGGGTCTCGACCCGAAACGCCACCCATCCCTTCTCTCCAGAGATGCTGCCTGTCCCGCTGGGTTACCCACTATGAGATTCAAAGAGGAGGAAGTAGTGACACTTTTGAAAAATATAAAAGTGGATAAGTCTCCAGGTCCTGGCAGGATAACCAGCGTCAGCAGTCCTTTGCTTCACGTGTTGGTGCTTTGCAGGGTTTATGACTAGAGATGAGCGCAAGAAGTACGAGAGTCTGCATTCCCCCTACAACAAGTATTGGATCCCCTGTGTGTGGTTCACCAACCTGGCGGCTAAAGGGCGAAAGGAAGGCCGGATCAAGGACGACAGTGCGCTCAAGCTGCTGATGGAGGTAGGGGCTTGGAGCCGTGCCGGCAGTACCAGGGGCGGGCGCTGCCCCTCCCCACCCCCTGCCTCCTGCCCTCACCGGTGCAGACGGCAGGGAGGCGCAGGGGTAGAGTAGCTGCCTTACAGCGCCGGAGACCCGGGTTCGATCCTGTCTGTGGAGAGTTTGTACGTTCTCCCCGCGACTGCGTGGGCTTTCTCCGGGCGCTCCGGTTTCCTCCCGCACCAAAATATTTACAGGTTTGTAGGTTAATTGGCTTCAGTAAAATTGTCAATCGTCCCGAGTGTGCGTAGGGTAGTGTTAGTGTACGGGGATCGCTGGTCGGCGCCGACTCGATTCCGCGCTGTATTTAGAAACATAGAAAATAGGTGCAGGAGGAGGCCATTCGGCCCTTCGAGCCAGCACCGCCATTCAATAATGATCATGGCTGATCATCCCCAATCAGTACCCCGTTCCTGCCTTCTCCCCATAAGCTAAAGACAGATTGTAGAATGGCAGAGAGGGGCTGAATGGCCTATTCCTGCTTTTCCCTCATGACAATAAACTCTCTTGAATCTTGAGGGTACACAAAAAGCTGGAGAAACTCAGCGGGTGCAGCAGCATCTAAGGAGTTCCAGAAGGAACTATCTGCAGTTCCTTCTTTAAAACTCTTGAATCTTGAGATGGGTGCCAACCCGAAACGTTTCCCGTCGATCCCTTCCGCAGATGCTGCCCGACCCACTAGGTTCTTCCTGCACTTTTGTCGTTTTCCTCAAGATCCCAGCACCTGCACTTGCCCGCGTCCTCATTCATCTACACTTTGCTCTGAAGCAGAGGTGGGGCAGGAGCCAAGGCACTGATCCAGTGATGCGAGGGCCAGGGTGAAAAATCCAGAGATGTGGGTTCGAATCCCACGACTGGAATTTAAATTGTGAAACTGCATCGTCACTAAGCAGTCAGAGGTTGACAGAAACTGGCTTAATTGCCAATCGGTGGTCAAGGTGAAGATTCGGTGTCGTTACCCTGAATGTGCCTTCAGGACCCCACCAATGTGACTGCCTCTGACGTGCGTATAATTATACCGTCACTCTCTCAACGCACCAGTCTTGTGTTCCTGATCCACACCTCACATGTCGTTCACCCTTCACAAGAGCTTAACGTAAGTTCATAAATTATCGGTGTATAATTTGGCCATTCAGCCCATCAGGTCTACTCCGCCATTTAATCGTGGCTGATCTATCTCTCCCTCTCAACCCCATTCTCCTGCCTTCTCCCCATAACCCTTGACACCCGTACTAATCACCAATCTATCTATCTCTGCCTTAAAAATATCCACTGACCTGGCCTCCACAGCCTCCTGGGGCAAAGAATTCCACAGAATTGCTCTGGTATCTTATTTAATTCACATGTTTGATGTTTTATGTATAACTGTCGCCGTATGTCATGTTGACACTTGCGGGCGGAGCACCAAGGCAAATGCCTTGTATGTGAATACTTGGCCAATAAAGTTATTAATTCATTCATTCAGATTCACCACTCGCTGACCAAAGAAATTCCTCCTCGTCTCCTTCCTAAAGGAAGGTCCTTTAATTCTGAGGCTGTGATCTCTCGTCCTAGACTCTCCCCTTAGAAAAGGTTAGGAGGAGAAGGCAGGAGAATGGGGATGAGAGGGAAAGATAGATCAGCCATGATCAAATTCCCTTGTGTATCTATACACAGTAACGGCTCGATTGTAATCACGCATTGTCTTTCCGCTGACGGGATAGCACGCAACAAAAGCTTTTCGCTGTACCTCGGTACGCGTGACAGTGAACTAGACTGAACTGAAATGGCGGAGCAGACTCAATGGGCCGAATGGCCTAATTCTGCTCCTGTGCCTTACCCTGTCCAACCCTGGTGCTGTGAGGCAGCAACTCCACCGCTGCTCCACCTGAGAGTCTAGGACCAGAGGCCACAACCTCAGAATAAAAGGGCGTCCTTTTAGGAAGGAAATGAGGAGGAGTTTCTTCAGTCAAGAGGGTGGTGAATCTGTGGAATTAATTGCCACAGAAGGCTGTGGGGCCAAGGTCAATGGATAATTTAAAGTGTGGTTTGATCCACAAGACCCTTCTTCAGACTGACGGGTCTCGAGCCGAAACATCACCCATTCCTTCTCTCCAGAGATGCTGCCTGTCCCGCTGAGTTACTCCAGCATTTTGTGTCTCCCTTCGATTTAAACCAGCACCTGCAGCTCCTTCCTCGTCGTCGTACTAGTTTCACTGTCGTTCTGCCGAGTTTCAGTTTGCATCACCTCGTTATCACCTTCCCCGCAGCCAACAATGGACCATTGTGGGCTCTACCTTTCCTTGATCATCATTGCTGGCTTCAAACTGTCCTTTTGCATATCATTCGTTAATTTGTTCTACCCACCTTTTCATATCTCTCAGTTCCCTCCCCCCCCCCCCCCCCCCCCCCCCCCCCCCCCCCCCCCCCCCCCGACTCTGTCTGAAGAAGGGACCCGACCTGAAACGTCACCTGTTCCTTGTCTCCAGAGTTAAGGAATGAAGGGCGTGTCCCACGTGGGCGTTATTTGCACATCACGCAGATGGCGTGTGAAGATTTTGTGCGTCCCAAAACGCTGGGGCACCACACGCGACCGTGCGTCACTGCCTCGTCATCACGCAGCACGAGCGTGTAATGCGCACCATGCGTGAAACACGTGCGCGCCACAACGAGCGTCGTGATGTGTAAATGATGTCGCGTAAATGCCGCGCAAACGACGCCCACGACTTTGACTCGCTGCGTTACTTCAGCTTTTTGTGTCTACCTCCCTGCACAATATTAGTTGCCTGTTAACCTTGTGGCTTTTCTGCCTTCACCAGGAACTGAACACCTTTCGAGCAAAGTGCAGCCTTCTCTTTCACTACGACTGGATCAGTATCCCTCTCGTGTACACTCAGGTGAGGCCGCTGCTAGGAGTCGTGTTCAAAAACTCGCTCCGCGCCAAGGAGACCCGGGTCCCATCCTGACTACGGGCGCTGTCTGTACGGAGCTTGTCCCTTCTCCCCGTCACCTGCCTGGGTTTTCTCCGAGGTCCTCGGTGTCCACCCACACTCCAAAGGAGTACAGGTTTGTAGGTTAATAAGCGAGTTCGGTATTCCGAAAAACGCAAGGAATCATGGGATTTGTCAAAGGTCATTCGTGAAAAAGAAAAAGTGAACAATGTGCTGGCTGTATAAACTGTGTATAAATTCTTATCTTTATTCATGATTTATGTGTAAAAATATATTTAATCTGAGGAACGGCGGTGCCAGGTAGCGGGAGAGCGGGGTGTAGCAGCGAGAGAGAGGGGACAGATGCGAGTGGGAGACAGCGGGGGAGACGGGACCGGCGGAGAGACATTCTCGGCAGCTGACGGTCCGCGCTGGCCGTAAGCCTTGTGCCGTCACTGCTCCGGGCCGGTGTCCCGTCAGTCCAGGGCTGTCGGTTAACCCGGCGGGACATGGAAACATAGAAACATAGAAAATAGGTGCAGGAGGAGGCCATTCAGCCCTTCGAGCCAGCACCACCATTCATTGTGATCATGGCTGATCGTCCCCAATCAATAACCCGTGCCTGCCTTCTCCACATATCCCTTGACTCCACTAGCCCCTAGAGCTCTACTTACTACTCTCTCTTAAATCCATCCAGTGATTTGGCCTACCCTCCACTGCCCTCTGTGGCAGGGAATTCCACAAAATTCACAACTCTCTGGGTGAAAATCGTTTTTTCTCACCTCAGTCTTAAATGGCCTCCCCTTTATTCTAACCCCCTGGTGCTGGACTCACCCAACATTGGGAACATTTTTCCCGCATCTAGCTTGTCAGGTCCTTTTATTATTTTTAGTTTCTATAAGATCCCCCCCTCATCCTTCTAAACTCAGTGAATACAAGCCTAGTCTTCTCAATTTTTCCTCATATGGACAGTCCCGCCATCCAGGGATCAATTCTCGTGAACCTATACGCTGCACTGCCTCCATCACAAGGATGTCCTTCCTCAAATTAGGAGACCAAAACTGTATCAATACTCCAGATGTGGTCTCACCAGAGCCCTATACAACTGCAGAAGAACCGCTCTACTCCTGTACTGAAATCCTCTTGTTATGAAAACAGGCAGAGTTGAGCTGGAGTTAGATGATGATGGAAAGGTGGAGCCCACAATGGTCCATTGTTGGTTGTGGGACAGGTCATAAAGACAGTGAAACTCAACTGGACGACAATGAAACTAGTTTCACGTCTAGAGGCAGCAACTCTACCGCTGCGCCACCGTGCCGCCCAGTGGGTGGGATAGTACGTGTGAACGGCCTGACATCAGCGGTGGGGACGATGCTGGAGTCGATTATCAACGATGTACATTAAGGCACATGTGGATAGCAGTAACAGGGTCGGTCCGAGCCAGCATGGAGTTACGAAGGGGAAATCATGCTTGACTAATCTTCAGGAATTTTTTGAGGATATAACTAGGAAAATGGACAAGGAAGAGCCAGTGGATGTAGTGTACCTGGACTTTCAGAAAGCATTTGATAAGGTCCCACATAGGAGATTTCGTGGGGGCAGAATTAGGACACATGGTATTGGGGGTAGAGTGCTGACATGGATAGAGAAGTGGTTGGCAGACAGGAAACAAAGAGTAGGGATTAACGGGTCCCTTTCAGAATGGCAGGCAGTGACTAGTGGGGTACCACAAGGCTCGGTGCTGGGACCGCAGCTATTTACAATATACATCAATGATTTAGATGAAGGAATGAAAAGTAACATTGGCAAATTTGCAGATGACACAAAGCTGGGTGGCAGTGTGAACTGTGAGGAGGATGCTATGAGGATGCAGGGTGACTTGGACAGGTTGGGGGAGTGGGCAGATGCATGGCAGATGCAGTATAATGTGGATAGATGTGAGGTTACCCACTTTGGTGGCAAGAACAGGAAGGCAGATTATTATTTGCATGGTACCAAGTGAGGAAAAGGGGAGGTGCAACGAGACTAGGGTGCGCTTGTACATCAGTCACTGAAAGTAAGCATGCAGGCACAGCAGGCAGTGAAGAAAGCTAATGGCATGTTGGCCTTCATAACAAGAGTATAGGAGCAACGAGGTCTTTCTGCAGTTGTACAGAGCCCTAGTGAGACCACACCTGGAGTATTGTGTGCAGTTTTGGTCTCCTAATTTGAGGAAGAACATTCTTGCTATTGAGGGGGCCCAGCGTAGGTTCATTCCCGGGATGGCGGGACTGTCATATGCTGAGAGAATGGAGAGGCTGGGCTCGTTTTCACTGGAATTTAGAAGGATGATAGAATTCTTATAGAAACATATAAAATTATTAAGGGTTTTAACGCGCGGGAGGCAGGAAACGTGTTCCCGATATTGGGGGAGTCCAGAACTAGGGGCCACAGTTTAAGAATAAGGGGTAGGCCATTTAGAACTGAGATGAAAAACGTTTTCACCCAGAGAGTTGTGAATCTGTGGAATTCTCTGCCTCAGAAGGCAGTTTAGGCCGATTCACTGCATGCATTAAAAAGAGAGTTAGCTAGAGTTCTTAGGGCTATGGGGGACATGGGGAGAAGGCAGGAACGGGCACTGATTGGGGACGATCAGCCATGATCACATTGAATGGCGGTGCTGGCTCGAAGGGCCGAATGGCCTCCTCCTGCACCTAATGTCTGTGTATCTTTGTATGTAACGAGTGATCGCTGGTCGGTGCGGGCCCGGTGGGCCAAAGGGCTTGTTTCCGCGCTGTATCTCTAAACTAAACTACACGGACTCCTCTGCTGCCGCTTTCACCGTTAACCCCATCCCTGGTGTCGGCAGGTGGTGACCATCGCCGTCTACAGCTTCTTCCTCACCTGTCTGATCGGCCGGCAGTTCCTGGACCCTGCCCAAGGCTATGCTGGCCACGACATCGACCTGTACATCCCCGTCTTCACCCTGCTACAGTTCTTCTTCTACGCCGGCTGGCTCAAGGTGAGTGTCCCCTCTGAAACCCCGTGTGGCCTGGTGGCCCAGTGGCCAGTGTCCGGTAGCCCAGTGTCCGGTAGCCCAGTGTCCAGTTGTCCAGTTGTCCAGTGTCCAGTTGCCAGTGTCCATTGCCCAGTGTCCCAGTTGCCCCAGTGCCCAGTTGCCCAGTGTGCCAGTTGCCCATGTGTCCCAGTTGCTCCAGTGTCCCAGTGTCCAGATGCCCAGTGTTTGGTAGCCCCGTGTCCAGTTGCCCCGTGTCCAGTAGACCAGTTGCCCAATGTCTTGTAGCCCAGTGTCTGGGTAGCCCAGTGTCCAGTGTCTTGTTAGTCCAGTTGTCCAGTGTCCAACTAGTTTAGTTCAATTGATTATTGTCCCATGTGCTATGGTGCATTGTATAACTCCTCCCCCTTCTGTCAGGGGGTAGACTGACTCATTCCCCCCCCCCCCCCCCTCCACCCCCCCTCCCTCTCTCTCCATTCTTTGCTGGACTTTCCACGTCACTTTCATGTTTGACGTGTCTTGTGTTTGATGCATGTAGGCAGATCGCTTTCCCTCCTGGGTCAATTAAGGTTCTATCGTATCGTACAGCGTAAAGCTCTCTTTGTTGCGTGCTACCCGGCCGGCGGCAAGACAACATGGTTACAACCGCGCTGCCTACAGAGTACAGACACACGATAAAGGGAGTAACGTGAATAAAGTGCAAGATAAAGTCCTGTAAAGTCCGATCAAAGATAGTCCGAGGGTGTCCAATGAGGTAGATAGTAGTTCAGGACCGCTCTCCAGTTGTGGTAGGATGGTTCAGCTGCCTGATAACAGCTGGGAAGAAACTGTCTCTGAATCTGGAGGCGTGATCAGTCCCAGTACAACAGGTAGAGCAAAGGGGAAGACACAGAGTGCAGGATATATATAGTTCTCAGCATTGTAGCATCACTTGGCTTGCTTGCCCCGGGAATGGCTACAGCTCCCAGGTCGCGAAAACTAATTGGAAAAATACATCTGCGGACCAGATGATTTTGGGTTGGGGGCCGGATCCGGCCCACGGGCCGTAGGTTGACGACGCCTGTCCTAGATGTGAGGCCTCATTGTGATTACCCCCCCTCCCCTCCCCTCCCATGTTTTAAAAGCGATTCCGCCCATGACCGGAGAGAGGGAATGGGAGACGTTGCGGCTCGAGACCCTTCTACAGGCCTGTGTCCACACCTGTGTGACGGGATGCCTTTAATTACAGGTGGCCGAACAACTCATAAACCCCTTTGGAGAAGACGATGATGATTTTGAAACAAACCGTTTGATCGACAGGAACTTTCAGGTACTGGTCGTGGCTGGCGAAGAACCTTCAGTGTGGGTGGTGCCTCCACCTCTGGGCATTGCAGTTGTGTGTGTGTGTGTGTGTGTGTGTGTGTGTGTGTGTGCGCGTTGCGTTTCGAGCTCAGAAGATGAGCAGAAGTGCCGTGGAGCACACTCATGCTGTGAAATGTCACTGCTCTTCTGCCCTTAGTGCATCTGTAAAACCCAGGCATCTAGAGTTGGCTCACGGCCTCCATGAACTGCCAATAACAGTAACCTGGCTAGTTTAGAGATACAGCGTGGAAACAGGCCCTTCGGCCCACCAAGTCCGTGCCCACCTGCCACCCCTGTCCACTAGTTCTATCTAACATGCCAGGGCCAATTTACAGTATTCAGAAGCCAATTAAACTACAAACTTGGGGGCTACACAAAAAGCTGGAGAAACTCAGCGGGTGCAGCAGCATCTAAGGAGCGAAGGAGATAGGCGACGCTTCGGGTCGAGACCCTTCTTCAGACTGGTCAGGGATCAGGGAAACGAGAGATATAGACGGTGATGTGGAGAGATAAAGAACAATGAATGAAAGATATGCAAAAAAGTATCGATGATAAAGGGAACAAGCGATTGTAAGCTGTTTGTGGTGTGAAAATGAGAAGCTGGTGCGACTGGGGTGGGGGAGAGATAGAGAGAAAGGGAATGCCAGGGCCCGAGGGCTGAGGGAGAGGTGGGAAGGGGAGGAGACAGCAAGGGTTAACAGAATTGAGAAAATTCAATGTTCAAGCCCAGAGGATGCAGACTCCCCAAGCGGAATGTGAGGTGCTGTTCCTCCAGCTTGCGGTGTTGCTCACTCTGGCCGTGGAGGAGGCCCAGGACCGAGAGGTCGGATACGGAATGGGAGGGGGAGTTGAAGTGCTGAGCCACCGGGAGGTCGGGTTGGTTTTTGCGGACCGAGCGGAAAAATTAAATTACAAACTTGTACGTCTTTGGGATATGGGAGGAAACCGGAGCACCCGGAGGAAACCCACGCGGTCACAGGGACAACGTGCTAACTCCGTACAGACAGCGCCCGTAATCAGGGTCTGCCCCGGGTGGGCGTCTGGGGGCTGTGAGGCAGCAACTCTATCTCGCCCTCTGCTGGGTGTGTGAGACCTGGTCTAGGCTCAGACGGCTGGGGTTGTTAGAGGTGGCTTCTTGCCGTTCCTAGCCCCCAGAGCCTTGTGTGACGAGCGGCCAGGCCCGCGGCCGCTCGGAACCTTTAGATTCGTTTCGAGGAACAACGTGGAGACGGGCCATTCGGCCCACCGAGCCCGCACCGGCCGGCCACCCCCGCGCACTAACACTATCCCACACGCACTCGGGACAATTCACAGGTGCACCAAAGCCAGTTAACCTACAAACCCGCACGTCGTTGGAGTGTGGGGGGGAAACCGGAGCTGCCGGAGAAAACCCGCGCAGGTCACGGGGAGAACGTGCAAACTCCTTACAGACAGCGCCCGTGGTCGGGATGGAACCCGGTCTGTGGCGCTGTGAGGCAGCGACTCTCCCGCCGCGCCCCCGATGCACGTCAGGGCGGGAGTGGTGTGTGTGTGTGTGGGGCGGGGGTGGGGTGGGGGGGGGGAGCGTTTGGTGAAGGGGGGGGGATTCTTTGTTGCCTGTCTCTCCCCCCCCTCGCCCCCACTGCTAGGCTCAGTTGCTGTGTCCCTCTCTTGCAGGGATGCATTGACTGTAGCTGTGACTGTTGCATTCAGGTGTCAATGATGGCGGTGGATGACATGTATCAGGACCTGCCCCTGATGGAGAGGGACCGCTACTGGGACGAGTCCAACCCCCGGCCGCCCTACACTGCCGCCACTGTGTTTGTCTTGCAGAAGCCGTCCTTCCAGGGATCCACTTTCGACATGACGTGAGTCTGCGGGACGCGGCAGCGTGGGGCTCGGTCTGACCCTGGAACCCAACATTGTCACCCCGACCCAGGCTAGAACCCGCCCTAACCTGTCCATCGTAGCCCTCATGGCCCTGTCTCACCGTGCGAGTCCGCCCACCAGTGATCCCGAGTTTAAAACCAATCAAACTCGTGGTAATCACGTAGAGTTAACGTAGCGGGAACGTCGGAACTCGTGGCGCTGACGGCAGACACTCGGGAAACTTGTTAACGCGTGAAAATCTTCAACATGATGAAAGATTTCCACGAGTCAAATTTACCTGTGAAGTAAAACATTTAAACTTTTAAACTTGTAAGAACGTAGATGCCCCGTGAGTTTACCGTAGTGACTCGTGAGTCTACCGTGGGAACTCAGCGGGACAGTGAACCAGAACCTTGAAGAGTGTCCCCTTTGATCTGTGTTTTCACACCTTACACTTCCATATCTCTATGTCTCCCACTCCCCTGACTCCCAGTCTGAAGAAGGGTCTCGACCCGAAACGTCGCCCATTCCTTCTCTCCAGAGATGCTGCCTGTCCCGCTGAGTGACTCCAGCATTTTGTGTCTGTCTTTGACTTGTCCTGTCCTGCATTGTAACTGGTGAGCACGGTTGGAATTAGGACCGTGACTGAGAGAGAGGGGGGGGGGGGGGGGGGGGGGGGGGTAGAGATGACACAGAAACAGGCCAAGCCCACCAAGTCTGTGCCCAGCGCCAACCTACACCGTTCCTGCACAAGTCCTATTTCCCCCACATCCCCATCACCTTACGGGGCAATTACAGAACCTAATTAACCTACAAACATGTGAGTCTTTTGGATGCGGGGGGGGGGAAACCGGAGCACCCGGAGAAAACCCCGCGCGGTCACGGGGAGAACGTACAAACTCCGCACAGTCAGCGCCTGTAGTCGGGATTGAACCCGGGTCTCTGGCGCGGTGAGGCAGTGACTCACTCTACCGCTGCTTCACCAGTTCTTGGTAAGAAGATAGACACAGAAAGCTGGAGTAACTCAGCGGGACGGGCAGTATCTCAGGAGAGAAGGAATGGGTGATGTTTCGGGACTCCTTGTCCCACGGCACGAGTTCATTCCAAGAGCTCTCCCGAGTTTAGAAAAAAATCGAACTCGTGGTAAGCACGGAGAATGAACGTAGCGGGTACGTCGGAGCTCGGGGACGTCTCTTAGCGCTAACGGCAGGTACTCGGGAAGACTCGCTAACGGCAGGTCAGCACGGGAAGCCTCGTGAAGAATTTTCAACATGTTGAAAAATGTCCACGAGAGCCCCGAGTACCGACGAGCGGCCATTACCGTAAATCTCCGAGTTTGAATCAGGCCAAACTCGGGAGAGCTCTTGGAATGTACCCGTACCGTGGGACGGGGAACTGTTTGCGCGCTGTATCTCTGTACTAAACGATGAAGCGTGGCCCGTCTAACCGCGTTGCCTCTGCTCTAGAATCTCCAAAGACGACATGCACTTCCAGCCGATGGAGGAGATCGAGGAGATGACCGAGGAGGGGAATTCCCAGCACGTGCGGCTGTTCAGCCGCCTGCTGCCCGCCGCCCCCCTGCCCTCTCCGGCCACCAACGCCCAGCGGCCGGCCCGCCCCTTCCACCTGCTGAAGCGCCGCACCAGCGTGTCGTCTGACGCCTCCATGTACAGCTGCCTGTGCCAGGACACCCAGTCCACCGTCTGCTCCTGCGGCCCTTACAGCGAGCACAAGCCCCTCACCCAGATACACTTCCTGTCCGAGGACCCCAGGCCGCGACGCACGGAGCCGGCGGAGAACTTTGGCCGAGTGGGCGAGGGGGCAGAGACCCTCAGACTGGACCCGGAGAGTGGAGAGGGAGAGGGAGAGGGAGAGGGGACTCCTCGAAGCTCACTGGAGGAAGAGATAGTCCTCACCGCCTGTCCATTGTCCACCATCAATATCTCTGAGGTTGGAAGGGACCTGATCTCCTACAGTTCCGATGCTGGGAGGTTGGGTTCCCAGGAGATCCTGGGCTCCAGTTACCAGTCTATTCTGGGGTCTGGGTTGCTGCAGAGAAGGTGTCAACAGTCGCCCCCTCGGCTCTCCCCAGCGGCCGGCCTCGCCAACATCTCCTCCTCGCCTGAGGGCGCTCACACCTACCGGGGTGCCGGTGCCCGCGCCCTGCACCACCCGGTCCTGTCGCTGTCGCCCGCGGTGGAGGAGGCGGGGGAGAAGGCGGACTGGCCCGGGGTGGCCACCCGCTCCTTGCGTGGGGACGGGGCCCAGGACAAGAGGAGCGGCCTGCTCATCCCAGAGACCCTGCCCCTCAACGGTGTGGAGGGTGACCACTGAAGCCCAGCCCACCCGCCCCGGGTGCCAGAACCGCCTGCCCCATCCGCCACTGCCCTCTAGGTGGCAGCAACGAGCAAGTGGACCCGTGGTCACCAGCCAGCGCTCAGCCTCTCCGTCCACCCTGGCCAACTCCAATATCTCGCACTGAAGAAGGGTCTCGGCCCGAAACGTTGCCTATTTCCTTCGCTCCATAGATGCTGCCTCACCCGCTGAGTTTCTCCAGCATTTTTGTCTACCTTCGATTTTCCAGCATCTGCAGTTCCTTCTTAAAAACTCCAATATCTCCCCGTGTCTACAGAAGGTCGCCTATCGATGCCCCCCAGAGACGCTGCCTGCCCCCCTGAGTTACTCCAGCACTTTGTGTGTTTCTCTGCAAGATTCCAGCACCTGCAGTTTCCGGTGTGTGTGTGTATCGTGTGTGTGTGTGTATATCGTGTGTGTGTGCGTGTGTGTATTGTGTGTGTGTGTGTGCATCGTGTGTGTGTGTGTGCGTGTGCATCGTGTGCGTGTGCATCGTGTGTGTGTGTGTATTGTGTGTGTGTGTGTATATCGTGTGTCTCTGTGTGTGTGTGTGTGTGTGTGTGTGTGTGTGTGTGTGCGTGTGTGTGCGTAGCTCGCGTCAGCCCGAGTTTAATGCTCTTAATTGCCGATTCTGGACATCCGCATTCACCAAAGACTAAAAGAGCATGTAGCAGTGAAATATACTCCAGATCGCAGACTCCATCGGTAGACTGTGTAGATATTGTAGACTCACACTCTTTCACACTAAGTTGGCTCTATTTGCTATTCGGTTGAGAGTTTTTTTTGACCTCAGAGATACAGCGGGGAAACCGGCCACCTGAGACTACCCTACAATTTACAGCTCTACCGAAGCCAATTGAACTACAAACGCACGTCTTTTGGAGTTTGGGAGGAAACCGGAGCACCCGGAGAAAACCCACGTGGGTGATGGGGAGAAGTACAAACTCCGCACAGACAGCGCCCGTAGTCAGGGTGGAGCCCGGGTCGGTGGCGCTGTGAGGCAGCAACTCTAACGCTGCACCCGCCGTCCGACAACGAGAGTTGTCGTCTTGTTTTGCACAAAGATAAGTCCACGGCTGCCTTTAATAGCTCTGCGTCAAACGACAACCAGCATAGAGAAAGACAAGGTGGGCGGATGTTGGATCAGGGCTGCATTCGCTCCAAATCAAAGCCACCCGATAAATCACTCAACGGATGAGTTGATATGAAACATTTCTTCGCCCCGCTCTGTTGGTTTGCGCTCGGATGCCCACATCGTCCCACTCCGAACACGGTCCAGAGATGCTGCCTGTCCCGCTGAGTTACTCCAGCATTTTGTGACTATCTCCGGTGTAAACCGGCATCTGCAGTTCCTTCCTTCACGGTTCAGAGGAGACCGATAGTGTTGGTGGAGGCTTCTGTGGAGCCTGGACAGACACGACACACACGGACAGACTATGTTTCAAAGTCCATTGCAACCTGCCTCACCCGTGCAGAAGCCCAGCTGTGGGCGGACAGTGTGGCAGTTTATTTCCCGTTTCTGTAGCCTTCCCAAAAAACGGTGAAACGAGGCTGGAGGCGCGGGTCAAGTTGCTGACAATCGCGTTCAACCAGTTTTTGATAGGAAAAAAACGGCAGAAGTTTTAAAAATCTTTTTCCGGTGTTTGTTAGAAAAAAAATCATTGACTCCCCCCCCCCCCCCCCCCCCCCCCCCATCCAATTTGGAAACTGGTCCAGAATTAAAAAGTGGGTCCATTAAAGTTTTATTTGCACAGGATCGGGAACACCTGGAATGGAAACATCTGTGCAAATGAGGACATTTGGCCCATCAGGTCTAGGCTAGCTAGGAGGCGTGTGGGACAAGCTTTGTACACAGTGGGTGGTGGGTGCATGGAACACATTGCCAGACTGTTGGATATGCAGGGGAATGGAAGGTAATTAATTACTTTGTAACGCTGTCAGCCCCCTTTATGTGGAGACTATTCGCATACCTTGTGTACGATGCAAGCAAGGAATCTCATTGTGACTTGTCACGTGTGACGTGTGATTCAATGGAAGGCTATTGATTATGTGGAAGCAGATAAGTACTGATCTAGGCATCATGTTCGGCATGGACATTGTGGGCTGAAGGGCCAGCTGCTGTACTGTCCCGTCCCGTCCCATGTTTAAAGGAAGGCAAAGCCAAAATTGTCATTAAGACCAGTCCTTCAGAAATGCATAAATTAGCTGCGAGCACAAACTGAAAACCTGGAATGAAATGTAGCTGCGGTAAATGTAATCAACGTGTCCCAAACCGAATCCAACCGCCTGAGCGTTTCCGTGGCAAGTCCACATAATCTGCTGTACATATTGTTTGCAAACGACCAGATCACACACAGTGGATGGACAGTGGGCTTCCAGTGACGTTTCACACTTCCCCCCAATCTAATCAATTAATTTGTCAACTAACACTGGAAACCAGTGACAAGATCCCTTGTTTAAGAAGGAACTGCAGATGCTGGAAAATCGAAGGTAGACAAAAATGCTGGAGAAACTCAGCGGGTGAGGCAGCATCTATGGAGCGAATGAAATAGGGTTGAACGTTTCGGGTTGAAGAAGGGTTTCGAACCGAAACGTTGCCTATTTCCTTTGCTCCAAAGATGCTGCCTCACCCGCTGAGTTTCTCCAGCATTTCTTCTACCCACCAGATCCTTTGCAGGGTTCTTCTTATTGAGGAAGGACGAAGGAAGCAAAGTAGTTCTTCAGTCTTTGGGAGCCAGCCCACTGTACTACAAGATGGCATTGGTCACCCGATCCTCCAACATTAGCTGGGTTGATCAGAGCAGATAGAACATGCAACAGAGGGACAGGCCCTTCAGCCCACAATGTCTGTGCTGGACATGATGCCAAGACCAACTCTTATCTGCCTGCACACGATCCATATCCCTCTATTCCCTGCATATCCATGTGCCTATCCAAATCCTCTCAAACATCTCTGTTGTATCCAAAGATACTGGAACACAACACTGATGAAACCAAAGATGGTAGAAGGCTAAGATAGACCACTCCTGCTAAATCCAATGGACTGATGGGGATTAAACTGTGAGAGGCATAACCGAAGTGGGAGTCTTATTCCCAAAATGGCGGCGGTTCTGCTCCGTTGCGTACTACACGTCAGTCCATTGGATTTTGCAGGAGTGGTCTATCTTAGCATTCTACCATCTTTGGTTATATCGGCCCCCACCACCACCCAATTGGTAAAAAAACCTGCCCCACGCATCTCCTTTAAACTTTGCCCCTCTCACCTTAAAGCCATGCCCTGTCTTGTCCGAACCTGCTACGATATGATGGAACTTTATTTATCCCAGGAGGGAAATTGGTCTGCCAACTGCAATAAAAACACAACACGATACATGAAGCATGAAATTAATGTGAGGAGTGGAAAGTCCAGGATTGGGGATGTGCAAAGATTAAGGAGCAGGGGGGGGGAGGGGCATCAGTCTAGCCCTCGGCAGAAGGGGGAAGGAGTTGTACAGGAATTGCCAAGACCCATTCTGCACATTATCCATATATCTCCATGTGCCTATCCAAATCCTCTTAAATGCCATCATTGTATCTGCCCCTTCCAACCAAAGATCCTATAGCAGAGCAAGATAGGCCACTCCTTCTAAGTGCAATGGGCTGACGTGTAGTACGCAACGGAGCGGAACGTGGGCCTTTTTTTCATCCATTTCAGTAACCCGACCCGACCCGACCCGACCCGACCCGACTCGCAGTGTAATCATCGTTGCGGGGGAACAGTTTGTGTTAATAAATTATAATTCTGAAAATGAGATTTTTACCAAATAACTTTTTTTTACGAGGATGTTTCCGCAACTATCTTTGCTTCCAACACCCTCTGTGTAAAAACACTTGCCCCGCACATCTCATTTAAACTTTGCCCCTCTCACCTAACAGCTGCGCCCTTTGGTATTTGATATTTCCATCCTGCGGCAAAACTATCCGCCTGTCCACCTTGTCAATGCCTCTCATAATGTTACAGCATTCGATCAGGTCTCCCCACAACCTCCAGAGAAAACAATCCAAGTCTGCCCCACCTCTCCTTGTAGCAAAAGCCCCAAATCCATGATCATTCTGGCAAACCTCCTCTCCGAAGCCTCCACATCCTTCCTATAATTGAATTACAAGGGATATGTGGAGAAAGCAGGAACGGCGGACTGATGTTGGATGTTCAGCCATGATCACATTGAATGGCGGTGCTGGCTCAAAGGGCCGAATGGCCTACTCCTGCACCTATTGTCTATGTTTCAATGTCTATAATAGGGCAACGAGAACTACACGCTATACTCCAACGTGGCCTAACCAAAGTCCTCTAAAGAGTGTTCGGGGAATATTAATATTCCTTTCAGAGTCCAGATTGGATGGGAGGTGACCAGAAAGGCAGAGCAGTTGCTGGTTTCAGTGAACATTCACTCTGAGAAGCAACGGCCAGTTGTGCTTTAAGCTCTTTAGATGAAGGCTTGATGATAACATTAGACCATTCTTGAATTCCCACTGATATTTCCTCCGTGCACCCATCGGATCCATTCTGCCTGAACTCCTTGGTGAACAAAAATGCCCGAATTTCATATTTGTTTCCTGTGTTTGGTAGAAAAAAATCCCATTGACCCCCATCCAATTTTGAAACTGGTTATTATGTAGTCCAGAATGAAAAAGTGAGTTGAATATTTGATATTTGCATAGGTACGGGAACACCCATGGCAAGAATGTAAACATTTGTACGAAGGGTGTTGGGCTCAACAATGTGCTTCCATTTTTGCTGCAAATGATCCAATTGAATGCAACAACAGACAGAATGACTGGAATGCAACAACGCGGACATAGACAACTTGATCCATCACCCACTGCCAGTGCTATTCTTGAAGTATCTATGAGGTCGATGTGATCTCTTGTTCTGCACAAGTCCTGGCAGGCTGCTTAAATAAATAAATTATTGAGACGTGCACGCCGCGTTTTGAATTGTGTAGTGGGTGTGTGGGCGTCGCAGGTTAAGCAGAAGGGTCTCGGCCCAAAACGTCACCTTCCCCGAGATGCTGTCTGACCCGCTGAGTTACTCCAGCTATTTGTGTCCATCTTCAACTTAAACCAGCATCTTCCGTTCCTTCCTCCACCAGTAATGTTTCACTGTTGAAGAATGAATTCTGTTCCCCCCCCCCCCCCCCCCCCCCGAGGTTGTTTGGTTCATTCAGTCCAATGGGACAGGGGGTCAGAGAACACGAGATTCATTTAAACACACGGTCATGAACTGCCTTTAAATTCTTCTCCTTCTTCAAGTCCCAACTCCTCAGAGTTTGGCTTCCTTCAGCGGGCAACAAGGTGGCACAGCGGTAGACCCGGTTTTGATCCAGACTATTGGTGCTGTCTGTTTGGAGTTTGTACGTTCTCCCCGTGACTGCACGGGCTTTCTCCGAGATCTTTCAGTTTCCTCCCACACTCCAGATGTATGAGTCTGAAGGTTAATTGGCTTAACTGTCCCTCCTGTGCGCAGGGTAATTTTAACGTGCGGGGATCGCTGGTCGGTGTGGACTCGGTGGGGTGAAGGCCCCGTTTCTGCGCTGTACATCTAAACTAAACTAATCCCCCTTACCCAATTCCAATTCAGTTGGACATCATAAACCAAGATGACAGCTTGCTCTGGGATTCTTGTTCACCTTTAAAGTCATGGAAAACAGCTACTGAAAACATCTGATTATACTTTAGTCTACAGACACAAAATGCACGAGCAACTCAGCGGGTCAGGCAGCATCGGTGGAGAACGTGGATAAGTGACATTTCGTGTCCCAAAGCATCGCCTCTTCATTTTCACGAGATGCTGCCAAACCACATACTCCAGCATTTTTGTGCCCATCTTCGGTGTAAAGCAGCATTTGCAGTTCCTTCCTTTACTTGAGTCTAGTTTAGTTTAGAGATACAGCATGGAAACAGGCCCTTCGGATCACTGAGTGCAGGCTGACAGCGTTCACCCATACCTTAGTTCTATTCCACACACACTCAGGACAATTTACAGAAGCCAATTAACCTATACAAACCTGCACGTCTTTGGAGTGTGGGGAGGAAACCGGAGCTCCCGGAGAAAACCTACGGGGAGAATGTACAAACTCCGTACAGACAGCGCCTGTAGTCAGGATCGAACCCAGATGTTGGATTGTACTTTGGTTTTAAAATTACAGAGGGTAGTGAGTTATTAGAAATGTGGTTGATTGGATGTCTGGAGTTTAGTTTAGTTTAGAGATACAGTGTGGAAACGGGCCCTTCAGCCCGTGGAGTATCTGCCGAATAGCGGAATTCTCTGCCACGGAAGGCAGTGGAGGCCAATTCACTGGATGTTTTCAAAAGAGAAGCAGGGCTATGGGGAGAAAGCAGGAACGGGGTACTGATTCTGGCGGATCAGCCATAATCGTTTTGAATGGCGGCGCTGGCTGGAAGGGCCAAATGGCCGACTCCTGCACCTATTTTCTATGTTACTACGAACAGCGATCACCCCATACACCAGCACTATCCTACACACATTAGGGACGATTGGCCATTTTTACCAAGCCACTTAACCTACAAACCTGCACGTCTTTGGAGTGTGGGTGGGCACCGAAGATCTCGGCGAAAACCCACGCAGGTGACGGGGAGAACGTACAAACTCCGTACAGACAGCGCCCGTAGTCAGGATCGAAACCGGGTCTCTGGCGCTGTCAGCTGTACCACTACGCCCCTGTGCCGCCTCAGATCAGTGCATTAAAGGGAGGACCTTGCTGTCAAGTCCAATTTTATGTGCACTAGCTCATGCTGTATCAGACTGTCTGTGTATCCAAGTACCACAATGGTCGCAAACACATAGACACATGAGACTTACAAAATTCTTAAGGGGTTGGACAGGCTAGATGCAGGAAGATTTTCCCGATGTTGGGGAAGTCCAGGACAAGGGGTCACAGTTTATGGATAAGGGGGAAGTCTTTTAGGACCAAGATAAGAAGATCATTTTTCACACAGAGAGTGGTGAATCTGTGGAATTCTCTGCCACAGAAGGTAGTTGAGGCCAGTTCATTGGTTATATTTAAGAGGGAGTTAGATGTGGCCCTTGTGGCTAAAGGGATCAAGGGGTATGGAGAGAAGGCAGGTACAGGATACTGAGTTGGATGATCAGCCATGATCATATTGAATGGTGGTGCTGGCTCGAAGGGCCGAATGGCCTCCTCCTGCACCTATTTTCTATGATTCTATAATATAATCCAATTAATTGACAACACTATAACCATGCAGAATGTAACAAGAAGGGACTGCTGATGCTGGTTTGTACCAAAGATAGTCACAAAACCATGAGAGGAATAGATCGGATAAATGCACTGTCTTTTACTCATAGGGGAATCGAGAACCAGAGGACATAGGTTTAAATTATTATGCCCCTGTCCCACTTAGGAAACCTGAAGGGAATCCTCTGGAGACTTTGCGTCCCACCCAAGGTTTCCGTGCGTTTCCCGGAGGTTTTTCTCAGTCTCCCTAATGGTCGAAAGTGGTTTCTGTTTTAAAAACCGGTAATTTTTTTAGTCGAAGCCGGTTGCGATGCTAGTTGAAGGTGGTTGCCGGAGGACAAAAACCTCCGGGAACCGCACGGAAACCTTGGGTGGGGCGCAAAGTCTCCAGAGGTTTCCGTTCAGGTTTCCTAAGTGGGACAGGGGCATTAGGAACCAGAGGGGTAACCTTTTTCACACAAGGGGTGGTGGGTGTATGGAACAAGCTGCCAGCGGAGGTAATTGAAGCAGGGACTATCGAAACATAAGAAGCATTTAGACAGGTACATGGATAGGATAGGTTTGGAGGGATATGGACCAAACGCAGGCAGGTGGGACAAGTGTAGATGGGGCATGTTGGTTGGTGAGGGCAAGTTGGGCAGAAGGGGCTGTTTTGTTAGCTTTTTAAAAAATATATATATTTCTTCCCTTGGGATATCAGCGTAGGACTCCACACATAAACAATTATAATAGCAGATACAAAGTGCCAGAGTAACTCAGCGGGTCAGGCAGCATCTCCAGAGGACATGGATAGGTGACGTTTCATATCAGGGGCCTTCTTCAGACTTTTCAGAGACGTCAGAATCTGAAGAAGGGTCCTGACCCTGAACATTCATTTTTTTCCCCCCCAAAGATGTGGCCTGACCCGCTGAGTTACTCCAGCACTCTGTACCCTTTTTTTTGGTAAACCAGCATATGCAGTTCCAAGTGTCTAATAATTAACACATTTCTTATATTTAAAATAAACAGGCAAGTCACCTATTTACACAGATAAAGGACAAAAACTTTATTTAAATTAACAAAAGCAGAACCCATGGGAACTAGACTCCATAAACCTCTAGATGCTGAGCTCCGCAAAGCTGCACATTTACATTCAATTTGAATATAAACTAAAATATCGTTGTAGAAGAATCCCGTTTAATTATAGATTTTTGTTCAGTTTTACAGTCTACCCCCTACAGTACTAAGGACGACGGTCACGGCAATAACACATAAAAATCAGTTAGCCAGATAAACTCGTAAAATTCACCTCCGCTAATCTTCTAGGGAATCAATTTAAAAAAAGTGTAATTTCTTTCGCAATAGGCAGAGAGGAAAAATATGTCATTCAAGGGGAAGGCACATTCCAACGCAACCTCGGGGCTGGGCAAACGGTCTTGCACTCCAATATGTGCTTGATGTTACATTGATGACACTAGATACGGGCAGATAGCGTGCAAGAGTTATTGCCACTTTAGTTTCCGAGCGGACCTCCGATTCCTTTTGTAGAACTCGCCAGTGGAACTCTCTCTGTATTTCAGCCGGTCTGAAGTACAGATCCCATGGAGGAAGGCGGGGATAGCTGGGGTACTTCAAGTACGATGAGAATTAGTGTTGTCAGAACGGGAAACTCTGCCCTGGTTTACAATTCCCCCCCCCACTGCTTCCAGTCAAACCTGGGTTGGGCCGAGTGTGTGTAGGAAGGAACTGCAGATTCTGGTTTCAACCGAAGATAGACACAGAGTGCTGGAGTAACTCAGCGGGTCAGGCAGCATCTCGGGAGAGAAGGAATGGGTGACGTTGTGGGTCAAGATAGACACAGAAAGTCAGTCAGCCACTGTTGTGGTAGACAGCTGAGAGGGGCGGGCTTTGGTGAGAGTTGGTGAGCAGGGACGATAAAGGTGGTGGCGGGTCTTGCCAACCACACAGCTGGGTCAGGCCTCCCTCACCAGCTGAAAACCCAACTAAAGCATGTCTGTGTGTAGACGCTGCCTGACACACTGAGCACTTTGCTTTTGTTTCTGGCATTCAACCTCTGCAGAATATTGCTTTAAATTACCATGATCATCCCCCCAGAATTGGCTATCACGACTCCACACAGGTGACAAGACACTAAATCTTGACTCGTTCTCAAATTACGATGATGCCAGAACTATTATCTAAACCTTCATCTCCAAGGGTGACCGGAGAAACCTGGACAGGGTGGTGATGGTGGGGGGTAGGTAGTTGTGGGAAATTATGACCACATTGATCATTAGGAATAGAGGAGTCAGGTTGTGTGGGAAGGAACTGCAGATACTGGTTTAACCGTAGACACAAAAAGCTGGATTAACACAGCAGGACAGGCAGCGTCTCTGGAGAGAAGGAATGGGTGACGTTTCGGGGCGAGGCCCTTCTTCAGTAAAGGAGGGTCTTGACCCGAAAAGTCACCCATTCCTTCTCTCCAGAGATGCTGCCTGACCCGCTGAGTTACTCCATCCTCTCCTGCCCCGAGGAGAGGAGTTCCAAGTTACTGTGCCTGATTTCAGGTCTAGACTGAAGAAGGGTCTCGACCCTGAAACGTCACCCATTCCTTCTCTCCAGAGATGCTGCCTGACCCGCTGAGTTACTCCGGCATTCTGAGTCTGGAAGAGTCAGGCTTTTTGGAGTCACGTTGCGTGGAGGTACTGGACTTGCGCTTCACACTTGAATGCTGCTCCGACGGGCTATCGCATTATGGACTGCTGCTGCAGCCGCCTGGGATGCGACCGGCGTGCGTTGGTGGCTTGCCTCTGCTGGGCCAGGAACGACTGCGACTGACCCGGACCCTGAGACCGCTCCTCCGATACCTTCTGGTGGAGAGCCATCCCCTGTGGAGAAAAGCAGACAGGGTGAAACCTCCCCTCAGTCCCTCTCTGCTGTCTACCACAACATGACTGGCTGACTGTTTGTGTCATCTTGACTCGGTGTGAAGAAGGGTCTCGACCCGAAACGTCACCATTCCTTCTCTACAGAGATGCTTCATTGTGTCTATCTTCAGTTTAAGCCAGTATCTGCAGCATAGAAAATCGGTGCAGGAGAAGGCCATTGCGGCCCTTCGAGCCAGCACCGCCATTCAATATAATCATGGCCGATCATCCAGAATCCCGTTCCTGCTTTCCACCCCATATCCCTTGATTCCGATGGCCCCCAGAGCTACACCCAACTCTCTCTTGAAAACAGCCAGTGAATTGGCCTCCACTGTCTTCTGTGGCAGAGAATTCCACAGATTCACAACTCTCTGAGTGAAAACGTTTTTGCTCATCTCAGTCCTAAATGGCCTACCCCTTATTCTTAAACTGTGTGACCCCTGGTTCTGGACTCCCCCAACGTCGGGAACATTCTTCCTGCATCGAGCCTGTCCAATCCCTTAATAATCTTATATTTCTATAAGATCCCCTCTCATCCTTCCAAATTACACTGAATGTAAGCCCAGTCAATCCATTCTTTCATCATATGCCAGTCCCGTCATTGTGGGAATTCACCTGGCGAATCTACGCTGCACTCCCTCAATAGCAAGAATAAGTGTGTCAGAGGTTCCTTCCTACAACTCAAATGTTTGTCAGGATGCAATCCCATCCAATACATCCTCGCATGTTTCCATCAGTGAGGCAGCTTGCGGAGCGGGCAAAATAACCACACACACACACACACAGCACCAAAAATACCACATACTACGTTCAGCATGATACTTCAATTTGACTATAGTATAGTTTACTTTAGGGATATAGCGTGGAAACAGGTCCTTTGGTCCACGTAGGCCGACCAACGATCCCCGTACACTAACGGGCCTGTCCCACTTAGGTGATTTTTTAGTCGTAGCAGGTCGCCGAAAAACTGGCGACTGGACCCCCTCCTACGACAATGCCTAGGACAACCTACCACCTAGTCGACATCAAGCCGCAGCAAGCTACCGACAACCGGTTAGGATGTCCACCTACGACCACACCTACGACAACCTACGTCCACCCGCGGCATGCTGAGACCCTGTCGGCGACAACTGAAGACAATTCAGTCGTCGGTACCTGCCGCCGGTTGACGTAGGTAGTCACCAATGGAATTCACCAAAGTCAGTACTGGCGACAACCTACGCCATCTGGCGACAACCTGCGCCAGCATCAACATCAGGAGAAGTCAAGTGACGCCTGTATGGTCGTGAGTCGCCGGCCAAAGAGTCGTACCTTTTTCTGGTCGCCGCTGGATTTCGAACACGTTGAAAGATTTCGACCACCGGCTAGGGCTCTGGCGGGTGCCGGTAAGTCGCCCAAACAAATGGCATAAGTGGGACAGGCCCTAAACACGCCCCTGCACACATGAGGGACAATTATCATATTTATCGAAAGCCAATTAACCTGCAAACCTGCACGTCTTCAGTGTGGGAGGAAACCGGAGCACCCGGAGAAAACCCACGCAGGTCACGGGGAGAACGTGCAAACTCCGTACAGACAGCGCCCGTAGTCAGGATGGAACCCGGGCAGCAACACTACCCCTGCACCACCCTGTCACAGCACGGTGAAAGAAAAGTGTCTTTTGTATTGTTTTCTATGGAATTTTCTGTGAAATTCTCTGCCACAGAGGGTAGTTGAGGCCAGTTCATTGGTTATATTTAATAGGGAGTTAGATGTGGCCCTTGTGGCTAAAGGGATCAGGGGATATGGAGAGAAGGCAGGTACAGGATACTGAGTTGGATGATCAGCCATGATCATATTGAATGGCGGTGCAGGCTCGAAGGGCTGAATGGCCTACTCCTGCACCTATTTTCTATGTTTCTAACGGAACCTTGTTCAGAGTCAATGGATAAAATCGTATTTCAATCAAAAGTTATTGAAGGTTTGTTGAAGATCAGTCTGAAGAAGGGTCTCGACCCGAAACGTCACCTATTCCTTCGCTCCATAGATGCTGCCTGTCCCGCTGAGTTTCTCCAGCATTTTCGCCCAGCGAAGGTTTGTTTGTTCAGTTCCACTCAGAAGTGCAGCACCACTCCCATCTAGTGGCAGCGAGGGGTAGTGAGAGACTGCGTTCCTTTTGGCTGTGTGTTAGCCATAGTTCAGGTTTGATGTCATTATAAAAATCAGCTGGGTTTTGCTAGTTACATTGGCACTTAAAATGTGAAAATAGTCTTTCGCATCGTTCCTTCAATGTCTCTATTACATTTACCTGTCCATTTGTTCACACAAGAGCATGCAGATGCTGGAATATATATATATATATATATATATATATATATATATATATTATATATATACAGTGTGGAAGCAGGTCCTTCAGTCCACCGAGACTGGGCTGAACATCAATATACTTTTGTGTTTAAGAAGGAACTGCAGATGCTGGAAAATTGAAGGTGGACAAAAGTGCTGGAGAAACTCAGCGGGTGCAGCAGCATCTATGGAGCGAAGGAAATAGGCAACGTTTCGGCCAAAACCCTAAGGGTTTCGGGCCGAAACGTTGCCTATTTCCTATTGCCTATCTCCTTCGCTCCATAGATGCTGCTGCACCCGCTGGGTTTCTCCAGCACTTTTGTCTGCCATCAATACACTTGCTCCGTCCTACACGATTTGCAGAAGCCAATTAACCTACAAGCACGTACGCCTTTGGGAGGGTGGGGGGAAACCGGAGCACCCGGAGGAAAGCCACGCAGGTCACGGGGAGAACGCGCAAACTCCGCACAGGCAGCGCCGGCGGTCAGGATGGAACCCGGGTCTCCGGCGCGGTGAGGCAGCAACTCTACCGCTGCGGCACATGTGGCAAAAACAGGCTGCTGGAGGAAGTCAGGGGTCAGGCATCATCTGTGGAGGCGGGGAGGGACGGTCGATGTTTCAGCACAAGACCAGCACTGGGACTCGAGAGTTCCTCCAGCAGTTCATTCACTCTGGAACCGTGAAACCTATGGAGGTATCTGTTTGCTGTGATAAGGCACTATATGAATGAATCTTAAAAACTCCCGCCATACTTTTACAGATCCTAAGGGGAAAAGAATAATAAATTAGATGATAGGATAGAAATATCAAAGACTAGATCAGCCATGATCACATTGAATGGCGGTGCTGGCTTGAAGGGTCAAATGGCCTACTCCTGCACCTATTGTCTATTGTCTATAGAATGCATAGCTTTAAGGCTGTGACTCTATACAGTTGGACAGGTAAATAAGTAAGTAAGTTTATTGGCCAAGTATTCACATACACGGAATTTGCCTTGGTGCTCCGCCCACAAGTAACAACATGGCATACAGTGACAGTTACGAGTGACTCAGAAAACACTAGACATTAAAACATTAATGATAAAACACCATTGATCAAGCATGTGAACCATCAAACACCAGATCAAAGGGAGGCTACAGATTTTTGGCTGTTCAGTAGAGCAACTACTCGTGGATAAAAACTGTTTTTATGCCTGGCTGTGGCAGCTTTGACAGTCCGGAGTCGCCTTCCAGAGGGAAGTGATTCAAAGAGTTTGTGGCCAGGGTACATGGATAGGACAGGTTTGCAGGGATATGGACCAAGCACAGTCAGGTGGGACTGGGGCATGTGGTGTAGTTGGGCAAAGGGCCTGGGCATGTTAGGGGGCTGATGTTTGTTTACTCAGCGGTAGAGTTGCTGCCTTACAGCGCCAGAGACCCGGGTTTGATCCTGACTAAGGGTGCTGTCTGTGCAGAATTTGTATGTTCTCCCCGTGACTGCGTGGGTTTTCTCCGGGCGCTGTGGTTTCCTCCCACACTCCACAGACCTACAGGTTTGTACATGTAGGTCAATTGACTTTAGTAAAATTGTAAACTGCCCCTGGTGTGTAGGATAGCGCTTGTGTAGTAGGTGGTTGCTGGTCGACCCAGAGGGCCACAGGGCCCGTTTCCGCGCTCTATCTCTAAAGGCACGGAGGGTGGTGGGTGCCGGGGATGGCGGTGGAGGCAGATACAACAGTGGCGTGTACTAGGCTTTCGGATACATAGGGAACGAACGGACTATGTGCAGACAGATAACAGATAGCATCATGTTCGACACAGGCATTGAGTTCCATGTGAACCATGATATTAAAACTACAGACTTACCATGTTGTACCAGGCACTGATGATCAACTTCTCCTCTTGATCTCTCTGGCATTTATTTTTTTCAAAACCAGTCTAAGAAAAATAGAAAGACATGTGACAAACCCACCAAGAGCTTTCTAACCCCGCCACCCTCCCTCCAGCCGGCTTCAGCCCAGCAGCTGCCGAGACCCACCTCCAGGGCTTTGCTTCCTCGAAATTTGACCCTCACTCACTTCTGGTCAACTTCCAATTACTAGATATCACCCACCATTTTGCTGTATATATATAAGATATCATAGGTATTATACATATATATAATATATGTGTGTGTGTGTGTGTGTGTGTGTGTGTGTGTGTGTGTGTGTGTGTAATATATATATATATTAATAATATATTATACATATATATTATACATATCTATAAAATATAAATAATATATATATAATATGTGTATAATATATATATATGTATAAATAAATAACATATAATTAAAAAAATATACATATATAAAAATATATATATATAAAATATATATATATATCACATATATATATAATATCACATATATATATTAAATACATATATATATTATATAAACACACACACATATTATATATATATATATACACACACACACACACATAAATATATATATATATTATATATATATATATTATATACACACACACACACACTATATACACATACACACACTCTATACATACACCCTACACACACACCCCATCCATCCATCTATCTATCTATCTCTGCCTTAAAGCTATCCATTGACTTGGCCTCCACGGCCTTCTGTGGCAAAGAATTCCACAGATTCAACACCCTCTGACTAAAGAAATTCCTCCTTATCTCCTTCCTAAAGGAACATCCTTTAATTCTGAGGCTATAACCTCTGGTCCTGGACTCTCCCACCGGTGGAAACATCCTCTCCACATCCACTCTATCCAAACCTTTCATTATTCGGTAAGTTTCAATGAGGTCCCCTCATTCTTCTAAACTCCAGGAGGATGAGGAGTGATCTTATAGAAGTGTATAAAATCATGAGAGGAATAGATCGGGTAGAGGCACAGAGTCTCTTGCCCAGAGAAGGTGAATCGAGGACCAGAGGTCATAGGTTCAAGGTGAAGGGGAAAAGATTTAATAGGAACCCGAAGGGTAACTTTCTCACACAGAGGGTGGTGGGTGTATGGAACAAGCTGCCAGAGGAAGTAGTCGAGGCAGTGACTATCCCAACGTTTAAGAAACAGTTAGACAGGTACATGGATAGGACCAGTTTGGAAGGATATGGACCAAACGCAGGCAGGCCCGACTGTGCAGCTGGGACATGTTGGCCGATGCGGGCAAGTTGGGCCGAAGGGCCTGTGTCCACGGTGTATCACTGTGACTGAGTACAGGCCCAGTGTCAGTAATATATTTAATGAGTTTCTGACCAAGATATACGTTTAACGATCGTTCCATGCAACGTCACCATCTCTGGCCTCAATACTCAGCAGTGTATCAATAGTGACAACAAAAAACAAAATGGAGACGACTCAAGGCCAAGTGTTGACTGCTGTTCCAAATACATCATTCATGCTCAGAGCAACCTCTTCATTCAATGGCATTGCCTCAATGTACAAACGCTGTCTCAGCAAAACATTCACTGGAGATAAGATGCAGCCTTCGATCTGTGCAATGCTTCAAGGATTTATTTTAAGCCCAACAAAAGCTGACCTTTAAAGATTCAACGTTTTAGAACACTGTTACTCACAGCGCCAGAGGCCCGGGTTCGATCTTGACCTCGGGTGCTGTCTGTGTGGAGTTTGCACGTTCTCCCTGTGACATACACGGAACGTTTTTTTCCTCTCGCTCTCGTTTATCATAATGTTTACAGTGGACTGTGTTTACATATTGTGTTCTGCTGCTGCAAGTAATAAGGTCATTGGTCTATCTGGGACACATGACAACAAAACACTCTTGGCTGGGGAAAGAACCGGGTTTCCGTGCAAATCTGTGCCCTGTCCCCCCACGGACATGAATTCCTTCACTTCCCTCTTTAAAGTGACCTATGATGAAGCTCCACAACCCTGGGCTTGTGCGCCATCACACTCCTGCCGGCGGAGTCTGTTCCTTCTCGCTCTGTGATGTGCGGACAGGTCCACTTTAGCGATTCGGCACGGAAACAGGCCCTTCGGCCCACCTGGTCCATGTCACCCGTTCGCACTAGTTCCATGTTATCCCTCTTTCTCATCCACTCCCGACACACTAAGGGGGCAATTTTACAGAGAACAATTAATCTACAGGCCCGCATGTCTTTGACACGATGGAGGAAACCCACGAAGGCACACAAAAATGCTGGAGAAACTCAGCGGGTGAGGCAGCATCCATGGAGCGAAGGAAATAGGCAACGTTTCGGGTCGAGACCCTTCTTCAGACTGATGTGGTGGGGGCAGGAAGAAGAAAGGAAGAGACGGAGACAGTGGGAGAGCTGGAAAGGGGAGGGGAAGGAGGGAGAAAGCAAGGACTACCTGAAATTGGAGAAGTCAATGTTCATACCGCTGGGGTGTAAACTACCGGTGGGAGGAAACCCACAAGGTCACCGGGAGAACATGCAAACTCCACACAGACAGCACCCAAGATAATAGACAATAGGTGCAGGAGTAGGCCATTTGGCCCTTCGAGCCAGCACCGCCATTCAATGTGATAATGGCTGATCATCCCCAATCAGTACCCCGTTCCTGCCTTCGCCCCATATCCCCTGACTCTGTTATTTTTAAGAGCCCTATCTAGCTCTCTCTTGAAAGCATCCAGAGAAACGGCCTCCACCGCCCTCTGAGGCAGAGAATTCCACAGACTCACTACTCTGTGAGAAAAAGTGTTACCTCGTCTCCGTTCTAAATGGCTTACTCCTTATTCTTAAACTGTGGCCCCTGGTTCTGGACTCCCCCAACATCGGGAACATGTTTCCTGCCTCTAGTGTGTCCAAACCCTTAACAATCTTATATGTCTCAATGAGATCCCCTCTCATCCTTCTAACTCACTTCTAAACTCCAGAGTGTACAACTCCAGAGTGTACAAGATCTAGATTAAACTTGGGTCTTTGGCGCAGTGAGGCAGCAGCTCTACCAGCTACCTTTCTGGTATATTGATCTCTCTGTGTCTATGAAAGTTCTCATTTTGCCTCATCTCACCCTCCATACAGTTAATGATCCAGTGGGCGCTCAACCTGGTGTCACACACATTTTCTTTGCAGGGAAAGTTTACCCTGAACACCTTGCCTATCGTACTAAACACATCACACTGCTGCAAGACTGATTTGGACTCAATCCATTTCCAATCCACTTTAACTAATTAATTTTCCAGTCTCGTAAAATTGGCCTTTTATTTTTTTCATTTAGAACTGTGGGTCGGCACGGTGGCGCAGCGGTGGAGTTGCTGCCTCACAGCGCCGGAGACCCGGGTTCCACGCTGACTACGGGTGCTGTCTGTGTGGAGTTCGTACGTTCTCCCCGTGACATTCATGGCTTTTCTCCGAGATCTTTGGTTTCCTCCCACAATTCCAAAGACGTACAGGTTTGTAGGTTAGTTGGCTTTGTTATAATTGTAAATTGTCCCTAGTGTGTGTGGGATAGTGTTAGTGTGCGGGATTCGCTGGCCGGCGCAGACTCGATGGGCCGAAGGGCCTGTTTCCATGCTGCATCTCTAAACCAAACAAAATAAAAAAGAAACTATTTCAAAATTATCTTTGGCCTCTTCCAGAATTGTTATTAATCTTCAGCTTCACTCACCAATACTAAACCCAGCTTTGTTCTTGCTTCTTGACCTTCCACATCTTGGCTATAACGGTTCCCCTGAAGGCAACGTTCATAAACATGAGGATCAGAATTAGGCCATTCGGTCCATCAAGTCTACTCCGCCATTCAATCACGACTTGTCTATCTCTCCCTCCTAACCCCACTCTCCTGCCTTCTCCCCATAACCCCCGACACCCGTACTAATCAAGAATCTATCTATCTCTGCCTTAAAGATATCCACTGACTTGGCCTCCACAGCCGTCCGTGGCAAAGAATGCCACAGATTCACCACCCTCTTAATCCGGTGATATTTAAACCTTTTCATCCTAGCACAATGAATATTAATTGAAATATTCCAATATGGCACCTCAGTTCTTTTGCCCTTGTATATGTATTTACAGATTTGTTTTACAGGCTCCTTCTGACTGTTTGATGGTCTATAATACACCCCTGGTTGCACGCCATCGCCCCTCCCCGAGCACGGACCCCAACCCCTGCAGTGTGGCCTCAGCCCCCACCCCTCTGTGGCCTGGACCGCCCTCACCCCCTTACTTACAAGTTTGGGCCCCACTCCTCCCACAGCACAGATACCACCCACAGTTCGGACACTCCCCACCCCCCCGCAGCGCGCACCCACTTCCCTCCCCATCCCCATCACACCTCCCACCCCTCCCCCACAGCGAGGACCCTACTCCCCTCCCCCACAGCACACCCCACCTCCCTCCCCTCCCCCACAGTGTGGACCGTCCCCTGTCTACAACATGACCACCACTATATTGGCTTTAGGTGTAACATGTTCTTAGTCGATACCACACTTAGTGATAGTGTCACACAACGTGAGACAGTCCCTTCAGCCCAACTAGTCCATGCCGCCCCCATTTTACCACTTCTCAGAGATGCAACTGTTTCTTGCAACAATATTGCCGTTACCCTCTTCCTCCATTTAATCCACTCCTCTACCCCGGAACGTTCAACTGCCCGAACAGTGCCCCTTAAAGCCACATTCCCATCACAGATGGCAGCGTAATGGGGGGGGGGGGGGGGCGCTGAGAACAAAGGGGGAACTGGCTTGGGTGGGGCACCAAGATCGAAGGGGGAACTGGCAGCAGGGGTTGAGCTGCTGCTACGTGCGGTGCCAGGCGCACGTAGGACCGTTCGGTACTTTGTATAAGAAAGAACTGCAGATGCTGGTTAAAATCGAAGGTAGACGCAAAATGCTGGAGTAATCTCAGCGGGACAGGCAGCATCTCTGGAGAGAAGGAATGAAGTGACGTTTCGGGTCGAGACCAGACCCGACCTGAAACGTCACCTATTCCTTCCATTATGAGACTGCCCTGCTGAGGTACTCCAGCATTATGAAGGACAAAGGACATTTATTGTCACATATACCAATTGGTGCAGTGAAATTTGAGTTGCCATTGCAGCACACCAGTAACATAAACACAACATTATAGAATTTAACATTAAACATAAAAACATCCCCCCACAGCGGGATCAACGTTTCCCACTTTGAGGGAAGGCAGCAAAGTTCAGTCCACTTCCTCTATGTTCACATTATTGAGGCCTACGCAGTCGCCACTACGGCAGCCCGATGTTTCATGCCCTCTCGTCGGGGCGATGGAATTCTGGCGCCGGAAGAACGCTCTCAGCGACTTGGAGTTCCGAAACGGCCGCTTGCTACCGGAGACCGCGGCCGCCGGAGTCCACAGGCCGCGCTGGTCGGAGCTCCAACACCGGCGATCTTGGTGAAAGATGGCAGGCTCCGCGGTGTTTAAAGTCAGCGCCGCTGCGGCTGGAACCTCCGCAGACCACAGCTCCAGGATGTTACAGTCGGCAGTCCCAGCACTCCGGAGCCCCACACGGCGACCCGGGTAAGGCATCGCCCCGCTCGGCGATGGTACCTCAGTGCCGCGCTGCCGCTGAAGCTGCGGCTCGAAGCCCTGGGCAGTCTCCGGCAGAAACCAGCGCGCCAATCCAGGCGGTAGGCCGCGAGGAGGGGGCGAAGATACGGCTCGGAGGAAGGACGCATTCTCGCCCAGGTAGGGACTGGAAAAACCGGTTTCCCCCCCCCCCCCACATAAAAAGACTAAAAGGCCTCCAGAACAAAACTTTTAACACACTAAAAATTAAAAAAAGGGTGAAAATGAACAGCTGCAGTCAAGGCTCCACAGTCCATGGAGCCAACACTGGATTATGTGTCTATCTTCGGTTTAAACCAGCATGTGCAGTTCCTTCCTACGACACTTGTGTACCGCCTAGGTTGTTTGTGACGCAAAGCCTTTCACTGCATCGAGGTATGGTGCCCTCCATAATGTTTGGGACAAAGACACATCATTTATTTATTTGCCTCTGTACTCCACAATTTGAGATTTGTAATAGAAAAAAAAAAATCACATGTGGTTAAAGTGCACATATTGTCAGATTTTAATAAAGGCCATTTTTACACATTTTGGTTTCACCATGTAGAAATGACAGCAGTGTTTATACATTGTCCCCCTATTTCAGGGCACCATAATGTTTGGGACACAGGAATGTCATGTAAATGAAAGTAGTCATGTTTTGTATTTTGTTGCATATCCTTTACATGTAATGACTGCTTGAAGTCTGCGATTCATGGACATCACCAGTTCTCTGGTGATGCTCTGCCAGGCCTGTATTGCAGCCATCTTTAGCTTATGTTTGTTTGGGGGCTAGTCCCCTTCAGTTTTCTCTTAGGCATATAAAAGACATGTTTTATTGGGTTCAGATCGGGTGATTGACTTGGCCACTCAAGACTTGACCATTTTTTAGCTTTGAAAAACTCCTTTGTTGCTTTAGCAGTATGTTTGGGATCATTGTCTTGCTGTAGAATGAACCGCCGGCCAATAAGTTTTGAGGCATTTGTTTGAACTTGAGCAGATAGGATGTGTCTACACACTTCAGAATTCATTATGCTACTACCATCAACAGTTGTATCATCAATGAAGATAAGTGAGCCAGTACCTTCAGCAGCCATACATGCCCAGGCCATAACACCCCCACCACCGTGTTTCACAGATGAGGTGGTATGCTTTGGATCTTGGGCAGTTCCATCTCACCTCCATACTTTGCTCTTGCCATCACTCTGATATAAGTTTATCTTCATCTCATCTGTCAACAAGACCTTTTTCCGGAACAGTGGTTGCTCTTTTAAGTACTTCCTGGCAAACTGTAACCTGGCCATCCTATTTTTGCAGCTAACCAGCGGTTTGCATCTTGCGGTGTAGCCTCTGTATTTCTGTTCACGAAGTCTTCTGCGGACAGTGGTCATTGACAAATCCACACCCGACTCCTGAAGAGTGTTTCTGATCTGTTGGACATGTGTTTGGAGATTTTTCTTAATTATAGAGAGAATTCTTACTGTCATCAGCTGTGGAGGTCTTCCTTGGCCTGCCTGTACCTTTGCAAGCAGTAAGCTCACCCGGTGCTCTCTTTCTACTTAATGATGTTCCATACAGTTGATTTTGGTAAGCCTAAGATTTGGCTGATGTCTCTAACAGTTTTATTCTTGTTTCTCAGTCTCATAATGGCTTCTTTGACTTTCAGTGGCACAACTTTGATTCTCGTGTGGATAAAAAGAAAAAAAAGGTGATGGAAAGTCAGGAGGAAAGACTCGGTGCCAAGAGCTCTCTTATACCTGCATTAAGGCATTTCAACACACCTGAGCTATTACAAACACCTGCAAAGCCATGTGTCCCAAACATTATGGTGCCCTGAAATGGGGGGGGACTATGTATAAACACAGCTGCAATTTCTACATGGTGAAACCAAAATGTATAAAAATGGCCTTTAATAAAATCTGACAATGTCCACTTTAACCACATATGATTTTTTTCTATTACAAATCTCAAATTGTGTACAGCAGCAAATAAATAAATGATGGGTCTTTGTCCCAATGTGACGTTATGGTATCATTCATTCATTCATTCACTAGATGTCTATGTGGCAATCAGTGAACTCAGGCCCTCAAAGTCATACCTCTAATAAATGAATCTTAGCTTCTTTCTCATGCAACTGATTTTTTAAGGCTTGAACCTCAGGAGCAGTTGCTGGCGTTTGTTTTGGATCGAGAGTTCGAATCACCTGCAAAAAATAAAAATTAACTCAGATGGTCAAACCCTATCTGTGCCGGTGAATGCTTGAAGTGTTACAATTAACTTTTATTCCTAAAATGCTTACACCCACCTTTCCCCGAATAAGCTGAATCTGCCCAAAAAACTGAAAAGAGATTGGGAAACTCAGATTGTAAACCTTTCCAAATTCTACTTTTCTCAAGAAGGGTTTTGTCCCGTAACGTCGCCTTTTTCCTTCGCTCCATAGATGCTGTTGCACCCGCTGAGTTTCTCCAGCACTTTTGTCTACTTTGTACTTTTCTCAATGTGTCTATGAGACCGTAAGACACAGGAGCAGAATTAGGCCATTCTGCCCATTGTGTCTGCTCCGCCATTTCAGTTCAGTTTATTGTCACGTGTAATATAGGTACAGTGCAAAGCTTTTGTTGCGTGCTAACCAGTCAGCAGAAAGACAATACATGATTACAATCGAGATGTTGCAGTGTATAGATACATAAGGGGATTTGATCATGGCTGATCTATTTTTACCTCTCAACGCCATTCTCCTGCCTTTTCTAGTGGGAGAGTCTAGGACTAGAGGTCATAGCCTCAGAATTAAAGGGCGTTCCATTTGGAAGGAGAGGAGGAGGAATTTCTTCAGTCAGAGGATGGTGAATCTGTGGAATTCTTTGCTGCAGAAGGCTGTGGAAGCCATCAATGGATATTTTTAAGGCAGATAAGATAGATTATTGATTAGTAAGGGGTTTTGGGGAGAAGGCAGGAGAATGGTGTTATGGAGGGAGAAACGGATCAGCCATGATTGAATGGCGGAAGAGACGATGGGCAGAATGGCCTAATTCTGCTCCTATCACTTATGAACAAAAATGGAAATTTAACAAAAGGTCGCCACACTCTGATCAGATTAGTGTAAAATAAACCTAAAATATATGTTTAAGAAGGAACTGCAGATGCTAGAAAATTGAAGGTAGACAAAAATGCTGGAGAAACGCAGCGGGTGAGGCAGCATCTGTGGAGCGAAGGAAATAGGTAACGTTTCGGGCCGAAACCCTAAGTGGTTTCGGCCTGAAACGTTGCCTATTTCCTATTGCCTATCTCCTTCGCTCCATAGATGCTGCCGCACCCGCTGAGTTTCTCCAGCATTTTTGTCTACCTAAAATATTGATCATCGCATTGCACTTGCTGTTTTTATTTGCGCGAGAAATAATTTTGCTCCTAGCACTGATGTCCTTATTCACCTAACTGATAATCGGCATTTAAATGACAATCTATGAAGAAACTGATTCTTACAAGTTACCAAGGTGGTGTGGGAAATGGCAATGTACGGAACATCACCATACCGGCTCTGTAACGGAGTGCGAGTGGAGAGCGGTGACCAGCTGCGGTCCGTGTACTCACCGTCCGTGCCTTCTCCAGGTACTTTTTGTAGCGCTCCTCCATCGCCTTCATATCCTCATCTTTCTTCTTCAAAACCTCCTGCAGCACATCAATCTTGTGAGCTGCTGCAAATGGAAATGAATACATTGGGCGCTCAAGTCCTGAAGGCAGGAGTGTGACACAGCGTGGAAACAGGCACTTCGGCCTAACGTGCCCCCGCCCACCCACACGCCCCATCTACACTAGTCCCACCTGCCTGCATTTGGCCCATATCCTTCTAAACCTGCCCTGTCCACGTACCGGCCTCAACTGCCTCCTCCGGCAGCTCATTCCATACACCCTACCACCATTTGTAACCCATGTCCTCTGGTTCTCGATTTCCCTACTCAGGGTAAAAGACTGTGCACTTAGCCTATTTATTCCTCTTGAGCTCTAGGGGCTAGTGGAATCAAGGGATATGGGGAGAACTTCTGCAGTTGTATAGGGCTCTGGTGAGACCACATCTGGAGTATTGTGTACAGTTTTGGTCTCCTAATTTGAGGAAGGACATCCTTGTGATTGAGGCAGTGCAGCGTAGGTTCACCAGATTGATCCCTGGGATGGCGGGACTGTCATATGAGGAAAGATTGAGAAGATTAGGCTTGTATTCACTGGAGTTTAGAAGGATGTGGGGGGATCTTATAGAAACATATAAAATTATAAAAGGACTGGACAAGCTAGATGCAGGAAAAATGTTCCCAATGTTGGGCGAGTCCAGAACCAGGGGCTTAGAATAAACGGGAGGACATTTAAGACTGAGGTGAGAAAAAACTTTTTCACCCAGAGAGTTGTGAATTTGTGGAATTCCCTGCCACAGAGGGCAATGGAGGCCAAATCACTGGATGGATTTAAGAGAGAGTTAGATAGAGCTCCAGGGGCTAGTGGAGTCAAGGGATATGGGGAGAAGGCAGGCACGGGTTATTGATTGGGGACGATCAGCCATGATCACAATGAATGGCGGTGCTGGCTCGAAGGGCCGAATGGACTCCTGCACCTATTTTCTATACACCACTAAATTATCACCCTTCATCCTGCCGTGCTCCATGGAATAGTCCTAACCTGCTCAACCTCTCCCAATGGGTTGAAGTTCAGAAGTGGACAACACCTTGCACTGCAATGTGCAATTGGCATTTTGCGGAATACACTAGTAAACCTCCACAGGTGTACGGTAGATTGCATCAGGGCCTGGTTGGGTAACTCCAACGCCCAGGAACAAAGGAGGCCAACCGCGAGTGGTGGGGACTGCCCGGACCATCACAGGTACTGACCTCCCCCACCATCAAAAGCAGCTACAGAAAGCACTGCCTCAAAAAAAAAACCCAGCTAACATCATCACAGACCCACACCACCCTGGCCACACTCTCATCTCGCTGCTACCATCGGCAGTCTGAGAACCGTCACCTCCAGATTCAAAAACAGTTTGGTCCCTGAGTCTTGAACGGTGCACAGTGTTAACCACAGTAGGTATGATCTTCTATGGACTGTGGGTTTGGTTCCACTATAGACTTCAGTTTTGCACTGTAAAGGACTGTTTAAGTGATATTACTGATCATTAATTTATTATACGACTGATTATTGACTATGTGTGTTTATTCCATTAATCAGTCTGTAAAGGGCCTGTCCCACTTACGCGACTTTTACAGCCGGCACCTGTCTTATAGGTTGTTGCAGGTGGCCGAAAATCTTCAACATGTTGAAAATCCAGTGGCTACCAGAACAAGGTACGACTCTTTGGGCGACTACTCAGGACCATACAGGCTTCACCCCGCGACATGTCGCCAGGGCGTCGCCTGTACGGTCGTGAGTCGTCTCCTCAGTCGCCCAAAGAGTCGTAGCGTCTTTCTGGTCGCCGCTGGATTTTCCTGCAACGGCCTATGACGAGTGCCGGCAGTCGCTGTAAAAGTCTTGTACGTGGGACAGGCCTATAAAGCCCCCGCAATTAAGCGTTTCATTGCCAGTACATATGACAATTGAACAAAGTTGACATGGCAAACCTATTGAGTTCCAGAATGATTGCCGCAGGAAGTGGCCATTTGTTCACGTTCTACATGTGGAACACAGAAACATAGAAAATAGGCCCCATAGGAGGCCATTCGGCCCTTTGAGCCAGCACCGCCATTCAATATGATCATGGCTGATCGTAACCAGGAACGAGGTAACCAACTTTAAGCTGCCCAAGCGGAATATGAGGTGCTGTTCCTCCAATTTGCGTGTGGCCACACTCTGGCAATGGAGGAGACCCAGGACAGAAAGGTCAGTGTGGGAATAGGAAGGGGAGCTAAAATGGTTGGCAACGGGGAGATGCAGCAGGCCTTGGCGGACCGAGCACAAGTGTTTCAATGAAACAGTCACCGAATCTACCATTGGTCTCGCTGATGTACAAGAGGCCACATTGGGATGCTGTAGATGAGGTTAGGGGAGGTGCACGTGAACTGCTGCATGACCTGGAAGGACTGTCGGGATCTCTGGATGGAGGTGAGGGAGGAGCTATTAGGGACAGGTCTTGCATCTCCTGTGGTTTCAATGGACAATAGACCATAGACAATAGAAAATAGGTGCAGGAATAGCCAGCACCGCCATTCAATGTGATCATAGCTGATCATCCCAATCAGTGCCCCGTTCCTGCCTCCTCCCCATTTCCCCTGACCCCGCTATTTTTAAGAGCCCTATCCAGCTCTCTCTTGAAAGCATCCAGAGAACCTGCCTCCACCGCCCTCTGAGGCAGCGAATTCCACAGACTCACCACTCTCTGTGAGAAAAAGTGTTTCCTCGTCTCCGTTCTAAATAACATACTCCTTATTCTTAAACTGTGGCCCCTGGTTCTGGCCTCCCCCAACATCGGGAACATGTTTCCTGCCTCTAGTGTGTCCAAACCCTTAGCAATCTTATTTCAGGGGAAGGTGAGTGGTGAGGGGGTGGCCTTTAGTGGGAAGGGGAGTTGTGGAGGGAGCAGTCTCTGTAGAAGGCAGAATGGGGTGTGGAGATGCCAGAGGGGCTAGACTACAGCAGTTTTACTGTACTGAGCTGCTTTCTGTCCATGCTGCCAGAGCCGTCTCAATCTGGATGATAAAACTATTACAGACTGCTCATATAGAAACACAGAAAACAGGTGCAGGAGTAGGCCATTCGGCCCTTCGAGCCTGCACCGCCATTCAACATGATTATGGCTGATCATCCAACTCAGTATCCTGTACCTGCCTTCTCTCCATACCCCTGATCCCTTTAGCCACAAGGGCCACATCTAACTCCCTCTTAAATATGGCCAATGAACTGGCCTCAACTACTTTCTGTGGCAGAGAATTCCACAGATTCACCACTCTCTGTGTGAATTTTTTTTTTCTCATCTCGGTCCTAAAAGACTTGCCCCTTTCCTTAAACTGTGACCCCTTGTTCTGGACTTCCCCAACATCGGGAACAATCTTCTTGCATCTAGCCTGTCCAACCCCTTAAGAATTTTGTATGTTTCTATAAGATGCCCCCCCCAATCTTCTAAATTCTAGCGAGTACAAGCCAAGTCCATCCAGTCTTTCTTCATATGAAAGTCCTGCCATCCCAGGAATCAGTCTGCTGAACCTTCTCTGTACTCCCTCTATGGCAAGAATGTCTTTTCTCAGATTAGGTGAGATCACCACCCATTCCCCATCACATCTTTCTGCTTCTTCAAGAAACTCTTAAGTTAGGGCACTCGCAAACTGCCAGCAACAAATCTTTGCTGAACTTCTCTATTCCACCAGATGCCCAATGGCCACACCGACCTCTTGATCATTGTATCTGGAATATCCTCCGTGACCTGGGTTAAACTGACAGCTCTGTGGTTACTCTATGTAGACACATGCACTTTAAATTAAACAAAGGGGCAGCACAGTAGTAGAGTTGCAGCCTTACCATGCCAGAATACTAGTGCTGTCTGTACGGAGTTTGCACGTTCTCCCTGTAACTGTGTGGGTTTACTCCAGGTGCTCCGGTCTCCTCCTACACTCCAAAGATGTGCAGGTTTGCAGGTTAATTGGCTCCGGTTATAAAATGTCCCAAGTGGGTAGGATAGTGCTTTTGTACGAGGGTGATGGCGGGTCAGTGTGGACCCGGTGGGCCGAAGGGCCTGTTTCCATGCTGTATCCCTAAAGGCTAAAGCTCTAAGCGTTTGGGCCCTAAAAGGATCTTATAGAAACTTACAAAATTCTTAAGGGGTTGGACAGGCTAGATACAGGAAGATTGTTCCCGATGTTGGGGAAGTCCAGGACAAGGGGTCATAGCTTCAGGATAAGGGGGAAATCCTTTAAGACCGAGATGAGAAAGGCTTTTTTCACACAGAGAGTGGTGAGTCTCTGGAACTCTCTGCCACAGAGGGTAGTTGAGGCCAGTTCATTGGCTATATTTAAGAGGGAGTTAGATGTGGCCCTTGTGGCTAAGGGGATCAGAGGGTATGGAGAGAAGACAGGTACGGGATACTGAGTTGGATGATCAGCCATGATCATATTGAATGGCTGTGCAGGCTCGAAGGGCCGAATGGCCTACTCCGGCACCTAATTTCTATGTTTGCAATATCCAGTTTTCAGCATGGCCCGCAAGTCTGTAGACATCGGGACGATTGTGGGAATGGCCACTACAATTTATTCCCTTTCTTCCTTTAGATGCTATCTGCACCAAGGGATTTCTCGAGCTTGGGCACACACTTTCTCAGACCACCATCTTGACTTTGTGGCCCCTCTGAGTCGCAACCATTTTATCAAGACTCCCACATCACCTCCTTTCCTGCAAAGACTGACGTAAAGCACTCACTCTGTGAAGAGTATGATTCCTTTGCAATCTCTCAACAGCCCGCCCGCCCGCTCCTTTGACAATGCGTCTATTCACAGAACATTTTGAGATGTCCTTTCATATCATTCCTCGCGCTTTTCCCTTTTATCGTTGCTTCTGAACATTTCGCATTTTGCTCTCATCACATGGGGAGTTTTGGACTCGGGAGAAAAGTGTGTAATCAATGTCATAGAACCGCCTCTGCATCCTTTAGACGTGTCTATACGGAGTTTTACGTTCTCCCCTGCGTGACCTGCGTGGGCTTTCTCCGAGATCCTCGGTTTCCTCCCACCCTCCAAAGACGTACAGGTTTGTAGGTTAATTGTCTTGGTAAATGTAAAAATTGTCCCTAGTGGGTGTGGGATAGCGTTAATATGCGGGGATCGCTAGTCGGCGCGAGCCCGGTGGGTCGAAGAGCCCGTTTCCACACCGTGTCTCTAAACTAAATCTTACAGGGCAGCAACAGGCCCTTCGGCCCACAATGTCCGTGCCAAGCATGATGCCAAGACCAATTCTTATCTATCTAATCGGTATCCCTCCATATCCATACGCCTATCCAAAAGCATCTTGAAGGCCACTATGGTATCTGCCTCCACTACTGCTTCTGTGTTAAAAAAACTTACCCCACACACCTTCTGTTAGCTTTGCTCCTCTCACCTTGAAGCTGCGCCCCACTAGTATTAGATATCCCAATCCAGGGACATGGTTCCAACTGTATAACCTATCGATGCCTCATATAACCTCTCCCTCTAACTAATACCACCCCAATCCAAGCATCATTCCGGTAAGCCTCCTCTGCATCCTTTACACTTTACTTTAGGCTTAAGAGATACAGTATGGAAGCAGGCCCTTCGGCCCACTGTGTCCATGCCGACCAGCGATCACCCTGTACACTTTTTTAGTTTAGCTCAGAGATACAGCACGGAAACAGGCCCTTTCGGCCCTCCGGATCCACGTCAACCAGCAATCCCCGCACATTAACACTATCCTATACCCACTAGGGACAATTTTTACATTTACCAAGCCAATTAACCTAGAAACCTGTACGTCTTTGGAGTGTGGGAGGAAACCGAGGATCTCGGAGAAAACCCAGGCAGGTCACGGGGAGAACGTACAAACTCCGTACAGACAGCACCCGTAAGTCGGAATCGAACGTGGGTCTCCGGCGCTGCATTCGCTGTAAGGCAGCAGTACTAAGCTACACACTAGGGACAATTTACAATTTACAAAAGCCAATTATCCTACAAGCCTGCTGGTCTATGGACGTGGGGGGAAACCAGTGCACCTGGAGAAAATGCACGCAGGTCACGGGGAGAACGTACAAACTGTGTACAGACAGCACCCGTAGTCAGGATTGAACCCGAGTCTGTGGCGCTGTGAGGCAGCAGCTCTACCTCTGAGCCACTGTGCCGCCCTATCCGTTCCAAAGCCTCCTCATCATTCCTGTAATGGGGCGACCAGCTGTGGCCATCATGGCCAAGACATCATTTATTGCTCGCCCCTCCTTGGTTCCATTCCTTTTCTTATCCTCTAAAGGTATTAGTGGGACTGGTTTAACTGTGAGCAACAGCGGAAGTCCATGACTCACACTGATTATTGCCTCATTAATAACTAACTTTCACCAGGAGGCATCAACAGATTGGAATGCATAATAGTGATATTGGCATTAGTCCAAAATTGCCTTTTGAAAGTGATACAGAGTCAGTGGTAGGTGAGCTGGCAAAGCGACTATTTTCAAAGCAATTGAATATCCCTCCATGTCTTGGCCACCAATATTTCCTTAATATACCGCTCCAAGGCAGACCGATTAACTGCTTGTCCATCTTATGGCTTCAGTTGGCTCATTGTTTCAGTCGCCCCCTTTAGCTCTGGCATTTTATTTCATTCACACGTTTCGCATTCAATCCGACTCCGGACTGTCAAAGCTGCCACAGCCAGACATAAAAACAGTTTTTATCCACGAGTAGCTGCTCTACTCAACAGCCAAAAATCTGTAGCCTCCCTTTGATCTGGTATTTTGTTCGTTCACATGCTTGATCAATGGTGTTTTATCATTAATGTTTTATTATTATTAATGTTCAGTGTTTTCTGAGTCATTCGTAACTGTCACTGTATGTCATGTTGTTACTTGTGGGCGGAGCACCAAGGCAAATTCCTTGTATGTAAATACTTGGCCAATAAACTTACTTACTTACTTAACTATAATGTTTTATTCTTAATGTTTTAATGTTTTATTCTTAACTGTCACTGGATGTCGTGTTGTCACTAGCGAGCGGAGCACCAAGGCAAATTCCTTGTATGTGTACATACTTGGCCAACAAACGTATTCATTCATTCACTGTTGGTGCAAAATGGCTCCTGCATTACCCACAGAATGGTCTATAAACGCCAAAAGTAACGGCGTGTTTAGCTTAGAGATACAGTGCCGACGCAGACCCTTCAGCCCACACCGACCCCCGCCCACTAACACTATCCTACACACGCTAGGGACAACTTACAATTTCAGCGAAGCCAATTAACCTACAAACCCACACGTCGTTGGAGTGTGGGAGGAAACTGGAGATCCCGGGGAAAATTCCCATGCAGGCCCCGGGGAGAACGTACAAACAGCTGCCCTAGTCAGGATGGAACCGGGGTCTCTGGCGCTGTAAGGCAGCAACTCTCCCGCTGCGCCAGCGTGCCGCCCTTGAATGGTCGGAGCGCGGACGGGCCGCGAGCACTTACTGTAGCTGTCGACGGTGGGCTCCAGGTCGTCGATGTATTCCCGCTTCTTCTGGAGCTCAGTGTGAGCCTCGTGCAGCTTCTCCCTGTAACGGTGTGAAAGAACGATGTGTGTGGGGGGGCAACACGTTTCTCAACCAGTGGGGGGAAAAGGGCAACGTTAATTTTATCCCGATACTCAGCAGCACAATGGAAACAGGCCATTCGGCCCACCAAGCCCACGCCGACCATCGATCACCCAATCACACTATGTTCTATGTCATACCACTTTCTCATCGACTCCACACACGAGGGACAATTTACAGAAGCAATTAACCTACAATCCCGCACGTCTTTGAGCAGCGGGAGAGTTGCTGCCTTACAGCGAATGCAGCACCGGAGACCCGGGTGCGATCCCGACTATGGGTGCTGTCTGTACGGAGTTTGTACGTTCTCCCCATGACCCGCGTGGGTTTTTCTCCGAGATCTTTGGTTTCCTCCCAGACTCCAGAGACGTACAGGTATGTAGGTTAATTTGTTGGGTAAATGTAAAAATTGTCCCTAGTGGGTATAGGATAGTGTTAATGAGCGGGGATCATTGAAGATCTTTGAGTTTGAGTTAAGTACTCGGGGTTTAAACAAAGATTATATGGCCCGAAACGTCACCCATTCCTTCTCTCCAGAGATGCTGCCTGTCCCGCTGAGTTACTCCAGCATTCTGTGCCTACATGCAAACTCCACACAGGCAGCACCCGAGGTCAGGATTGAGCCCGGGTCTGAGGCGCGGTGAGGTAGTGGCACTACCTGCTTCGCCACTGTGCTGCCAGTGCCACTTATGGCAGCATTGCTGGTGATTAGCTGTTGAACGTTGCTCAGGCAACTGCGAGGAAGACCTTTGTTGATCTTCATGAACCCAATACTCCTTAAAAGCGCTTTCCAAATACTCAGCATAACTGAGGCAACACAGCTACATGTTCTGGAAGGGCATTGCCACCGTCTGCACTTCCGGGCAGAGGAACATCTAGAGGCCATCAGGAGCTTGTAAAATGACGGTGCAAGCTCTCTGTGACCACGTGCCATGGTTTTAACTGAAGGATTTTGGTGACGACAATTTAGCGGAGATATTTGTTTTCAAGTCTTATCTATCTCTGGGTGCAAGGCCAGACGTATGCAAGAGATTCATTTTCTACTACAGAGCAGAGGTGCAGAACCTGGCGGACTGGTGCTCACGTAACAACTTGTCCCTAAACACCTCTACGACCAAGGAGCTGATTGTCAACTTCAGGAGGACACATAATGGGGAATACGCTCCAATCTCTATCTACCGGGACAGTATGGATAGAGTGTCCAGCTTTAGGTTTCTGGGCACATCTCGGAGGACCTCACATGGTCCACCTACACCGCTGCGCTGGTCAAGAAGGCACAGCAACGACTGTTCTTCCTGAGAACACTGAAAAAGACTGGTCTGCCCCAACAGCTGCTGACAACCTTCTACCGCTGAACCACAGAGAGCATACTAACGTATGGCATCTCTGTGTGGTATCTCAGCTGCACGGAGGCGGAGAGGAGAGCTCTTCAGCCCTTCGTCCACAGAGCGCAGAGGATTATTGGGGCACCGCTACCAGCCTTGGAAGGCATCTACCACACACGTTCGAACTTCTACCTTCAGGCAGACGTTACAAGGCCTTCTACGCTCGCACCTCCAGACTCAGGAACAGCTTCATTCCCAGAGCTATAGCGGCTCTGAACCGGCCCTGCCGAGTGCCCCCCACCCCCATGGACTGTCTCCCTTGGATGGTCACATCACACATCGACCCGGCACAGACCTATTTGCACTTTATACTGTTTTACTGTTCTTTTTTATAAATCATGTTTCTCTGGGTATCTACATTTTATTAGTTGTTTAAGTTATGATGGAAGCTGAAAACCTAATCTCGTTGCACATATGTGCAATGACAATAAAATATATTATTATTATTATTATTACTTACAAGTGTTCATCCAGTTTCCGTTTCAGCAAGTTAGACTGCAAAGAAAAACAAGGGGGAGGGGGGTAGGGGAAAGTAAGGTGCGGTTGAGTAATGACCACAGATAGAAAGCAAAACTGTTCTGTTAATTAAAATAATTCACACTTGCAAAAATTAATCACAGAGGAAGAGCAACATAACCCAAGTGACCACAGTACAGCAAAGCTTCCCAGGTGATCATCTGAGGGGACCATTGCCCCAAAATCTCAAATCCTTCACTGGGCCACCAAGCCCCCGTGTCCGTTTAAACAGATATACCTCAGATTCCAGAAGGACTCGAGTGCCATTTGTTGTTGGTCAGATAACAGTTTGGACTTGTTTTTGTCGTGGACATAACCCGACAGGGAATATAATGAAACCTTAGCCTATCACCAAATCCTCCGTTGCCCAAACCCAGTTATAAAGCATGGAAACAGGCCGTTCAGCCCAACTTGCTCATGCCAACAAGGATTCCCCATCAATGCTATTCCCACTTCCCCAGGGAAACATGTTCCCAATGTTGGGGGAGTCCAGAACCAGGGGCCACAGTTTAAGAATAAAGGGTAAATGGAATGAGGTGCCAGAGGAAGCAGTTGAGGCAGGCCACACATTTAACAAACATTTAGACAGGTATATGGATAGCACAGGTTTGGAGGGACATGGGGCAAACTCAGGCAGGTGGGACTGGTGTAGATGGGGCATGTTGGGCCGAAGGGCCTGTTTCCAAGCTGTATCACTCTAATATGGTCATTTACGTGCAGGGGTGCAGGGGTGAAGGGCAAGATATTAAATTAACATTTCTCATCGTGGAAGCTATGGAATGAATGGAAATGAATAGTGATGTATTGGAACATAGCCACATTGTGTAAGTGGTGGCGTTGGCAGCTTTAAGGTACATTTAGGTGGATAAATCCTGAGGGTCATGTGGAAAGGCCGGTGACAGGGACTTCTGCATCATCTTTGGCTAGGGTGAGGGACCACTAGATTGGTGGGTGGCCAACGTTTAGTTTAAGATACAGTGTGGAAAGAGGCCCTTCAGCCCACTGAGTCCATGCCGACCAACGATCGGTACACTTGCACTATCACACTAGGTACAACTTACAATCTTTACCGAAGCCAATTAACCGGCAAACCTGAATGTTTCTGGAGTGTGGGAGGAAACCGGAGAAAACCGGGATGGCGGGTGCGGTCATATGCTGAGAGAATGGAGCGGCTGGGCTTGTACACGCTGGAGTTTAGAAGGATGAGAGGGGATCTCATTGAAACATATAAGATTGTTAAGGGTTTGGTCACATTAGAGGCAGCAAACATGTTCCCGATGTTGGGGGAGTCCAGAATCAGGGGCCACAGTTTAAGAATAAGGAGTAAGCCATTTAGAACGGAGACGAGGAAACACTTTTTCTCACAGAGAGTGGTGAGTCTGTGGAATTCTCTGCCTCAGAGGGCGGTGGAGGCAGGTTCTCTGGATGCTTTCAAGAGAGAGCTAGATAGGGCTCTTAAAGATAGCGGAGTCAGGGGATATGGGGAGAAGGCAGGAACGGGGTACTGATTGGGGATGATCAGCCATGATCACATTGAATGGTGGTGCTGGCTTGAAGGGCCGAATGGCCTACTCCTGCACCTATTGTCTATTGTCCTAAAACGCACACGGTCACAGGGAACCTACAAACATCTTACAGGTAACACAGGTAAATAAAGATGCACCGTTATTTAAGAAGGGCTGCAAGGACAAGCCAGGGATCTACAGGTTGTTGAGCCTAATATAAATGGTGGGAAAGTGAATGGAGGGGTTTTTGAGAGACAGGATACAACTGCATTTGTAAATACAAGGACTGATTATGGATAGGAGCATGGCTTATGCGTGGGAAATAGTGTTCTCACAGGTAGGCTGAGCTGTCTGAAGAGGTGGTGAAGGGGATTGAGTTGGGCAGGGCAGTAGATGTCATCTACATGGACTTTAAGAATGCCTTTGACATGATTCAGGAGGGTGGGCTAGTTTAGATTGCACGGGATCCAGGCCAGCCAGATACATACTTGCGGTAGGAGTCAGAAGTTGGCAGAGGAGGGTTGCTATTTAGATTAGGAGCCCGCGACCAGACGTATGTTCAGTTATGTCCACAACAATCCATCAGGTATGATCGACGCAACATGCTGGACTAACTCAGGCGGCATCTCTGGAGAAAAGGTGCTAAGATGCTGCCTGACCCACTGAGTTACTCCAGCATTTTGTGTCTATCTTCGGTGTAAACCAGCATCTGCAGTTCCTTCTTATAGGATCCATTAGGTATACCGTATATTTGAACAAGATCTCAACAGGCCCAGTGAAGGATTGGTGACCATCTCAAAGGGAATGGAATCTTTTCAACCCTTTGATTTCCAATGCTAGCTTCGCACTTCCAAAATGATTCTCTCCACAATTCCAATTAAGTAGAACAAGGTCTGCAACCATGAATATTAGTTGGCTGATTTTATTAAATGAGATCATGGTTGCTTTATGTTTAGTTTATATCGAGATACAGCGCAGAAACAGGCCCTTCGGCCCACACTAACACTATCCTACACACACACACACGCACTAGGGACAATTTACACTTATATCAAGTCAATTAACCTGCAAACCTGTACGTCTTTGGAGTGTGGGAGGAAACCGAAGATCTCGGAGAAAACCCACGCAGGTCACGGGGAGAACGTGCAAACTCCGCACAGACAGCACCCGTAGTCGGGAGCGAAAAGCCGGGTCTCTGGTGCTGCAAGGCTGCAACTCTACCGCTGCGCCACCGTGCCGCCCTCAAGTCCTATGTCTGCCGTTCTTAGAATTGGTAACTCCGTTAGGATGGCACTTTTTAATTGAACACTGTAGGTTTCACCTTGTTCTCGACAAAGGGGACAAATATTGGAAAGGAATATTTAGTCAGTCTCAGTAACATCAAATTAGGGGTTTAAAAGCCCAACATTATAGGAGGAAGACTGAAGGTGGAAAATCGTTTGGGTTTAAGATTCTGGGAAAGAGTTATGCTAAAAGCCCTGCCCAACGGTACGAGTTCATTCCAAGAGCTCTCCCGAGTTAAAAAAAAAAATCAAACTCGTGGTAAGCACAGAGAATGAACGTAGCGGGTACGTCGGAGCTCGGGGACGTCTCTTAGCGCTAACGGCAGGTACTCGGGAAGACTCGCTAACGGCAGGTAAGCACAGGAAGACTCGTGAAGATTTTTCAACATGTTGAAAAACGTCCACGAGAGCACCCGAGTACCGACGAGTGGCCATTACCGTATATCTCCGAGTTCGAATCAGGGCAAACTCGGGAGAGCTCTTGGAATGTACCTTAGGACAGGGCTTTAAGAGTAGTAAAAAAAAAATGGATGGGCAATTTGTAACATGTTCCGGAAACTCATTTCCCTCTTTGTTATGACAGTAAATTAGTACTAGGACTTTAGACTTTAGAGATACAGCTCTGAAATAAGCCCTTCAGCCCTGCGATCTCCATACACCAACACTATCCTACACACGTGAGGGACAATTTACAATTTTACCAAAGCCAATTAACCCACAAACCTGGACTACTTTGGAGTGTGGGAGGAAACCCGAGCACCCAGAGAAAAACCGTGCGGTCACAGGGAGAACGTACAAATTCCGTACAGGCAGCACCCGTGGTCAGGATCGAACTCGGGCCTCTGGCGCTGTAAGGCAGCAACTCTACCGCTGCGCCACCGTGCTGTCCCAAGTTAATGTGTTTGAGGTGTTAGATGGCTACCTACAGCAACCAGATTCATCAAGGTTCTGTATTCTTTTGGGGAGAAAACTACACACAAAGGGTTGAAAGATACGCAAACCACAAACGTAAAGGAGAGTGCGTCAATGTGATAATTCATCCTTTGCAGATTTAAAACAAAAATGAACGTGATTTGATAGCAACGTAATAATGACAGCAGCTTAAAGTAGTGGCCTTGGCCAATAGACAGTGCAACCTTTTCATTGATTTGTACTTTTTCTGTACAGTGTGCGTATTTTGGATGTACTTCTAACTGCTGATATACTTACAATGGCCTATTGTAGGTGAGAACACACAAGAGGGAAGAGAAAGAAACACATTAGACATTTAGAATCCAAAGTTAATCCACTTTAGTCCGTGTTACATTTTACATTTAACCTGCCAAAGTTGCAGCTTTCAAAGTACCACAATACTGCTTGCTCCATGATGAATAAAAAATTATCAGCATAAAAACCATATAACTATATTTTCAAGTGGTTCCTCTATTCCAGGTTGCACATCAAGTCATTTGGATGTTATCGGATTACAGTGAACCCTCACTGTAACGGGCCATAGGGATGGGAATGGTGGGCTCATAAAGATAGCGGAGTCAGGGGATATGGAGCGAAAGCAGGAACGGGGTACTGATTGGGGATGATCACCCATGATCACATTGAATGGCGGTGCTGGCTCGAAGGGCCGAATGGCCTACTCCTGCACCTATTGTCTATTGACCTGAAACGTCACCCATTCCTTCTCTCCAGAGATGCTGCCTGTCCCGCTGAGTTACTCCAGCTTTTTGTGCCCATCTTCGGTATAAACCAGCACCTGCAGTTCCTTCCTACAGATGTCACTTAGGTGACAATAGCTACTGTCCATTTGTCCCGCTATAACAAAGTAAGGGTTGTATCGCATTGACGTCACCGCCCCGGGCGCTGGGTCAGAGTCCAGGGGCCCCGTCGCTGAGAGCCCAGCGGGATCTCCCTCACCACACTGATGCTGAATTCCCAACTTGAGGGCAAAACGGGAGGCATGATGCATTGGGATGAGGAAAACAATTCCCACTCCGAGTGAGATTCCCACAACTAACTGTCCTTCTGGAGTTCAGGGTGAAAGTACATTTTGCGTCTATCGTCGGTGTAAACTGCAGTTCCTTCCTACACAATGAAACCTCAGCTGCAGTTACCGGAGCGAAAACCTAATGGGCCTGTCCCGCTTGGCGATGTTTTAGGCAACTGCCGGCGACTGTCATAATTGTAGCAGGTCGTTGAAAAAACGGCCACCGCCTACGTCATCCTGGCGACGACCTACGACAGCACCTACGTCAGGAGAAGTCAAGCTGCGCTCATTGGCGTCAAACCCACTGTCGCCAAAACTTTTTCAACATGTTGAAAATTCAGCGGCGACCGGAAAGACTGTTTGCGCGACTGAGGAGACTAAACGCGGCGAACATGTCGCGCCCGTAGTTGCCTAAAAAAAAAATCACTTAAGTAGGACAGGCCCAGAAGTGTCTCATTAACCGGGCTGCATTTAATATCATTATCACTCTCCACCCTTGGGGAATTATATTAGGCTGAATGACCATTCCACATGGGACCATGGTTGACGGGGCAGTTTGCTGATGGGAGCAGACAGACAAGGGACGGGGAGAAGACTAGGCAAGGACCAGGTATCCTCCAACATGTTATGGAGAGAATGTGTGCACATTGGTGACGTGCACACTGATCCACTTGTTTCTCCGGGCTGAGAGCAGCGGACAGCCGCGCAGCACGGGTACTCACATCTTCCGCCTTGCTTCCCTGTTCCTGGAGAGCTCGCTGGAGCTGTTCCACCTGCGACCGTAACTCCGTGATCTGCTGCTGATTCAGCCTGGAACACATCCGTCAACAGGGTCAACGGCACACCCTTTCACATTCAAACATTTAAAATGTTGGTTTTAGTTTAGTGATGCGGCATGGACACATCTTCAGTCCCCCGAGCCCTTGCCGACATCCATCACCTGTTCACACTAGTTCTTTGTTATAGAGTCATGGAGTCATACAGCGTGGAAACTGGCCCTTCGGCCCAACTTGGCCACGCCGACCAACATGTCCCATGTACACTAGTCCCACCTGCCTGTGTTTGGCCCATATCTCCCTCTGAATCTATCATCGGTTTAGACAATAGACAATAGGTGCAGGAGTAGGCCATTCGGCCCTTCGAGCCAGCACCGCCGTTCAATGTGATCATGGCTGATCATCCCCAATCAGTACCCCGTTCCTGCCTTCTCCCCATATCCCCTGACTCCACTAGTTTAAACCAGCATCTGCAGTTCCTTCCTACCTATAACATCGGACTGGCTGAGGGGGCCACAAATAGGCCCTGACCTCGGGTGATCACAGAGGAAGAGGACTTCACTTTCTGTTGTGGGGGGACGTTCATGTTGAATTCTATAATGTGTTATGTCATTTTAATTTTTTAATTTTTCTATGAATGTATGGAAACTTAATTATTTCTTCTATGTAAAGCACTTTGGTTTCAACGCGAGTTGATTTAAACATGCTATATAATAAAAATTTACTAACTTACTTACTTACTACCTGTTTATTAAACGTTGTGATAGTCCCAGCCTCAACGATCTCCTCCGGCAGCTCGGTCCAAAAATCCACCACCCTTTGTGTAAAAAATGTGCTCCTCAGATTCCCATCAAATCTTTTCCCCCTCACCTTAAACCTATGTCTTCTGGTTCTGGACGTGGCTATATGATGTTTTATTAAGAGACTAACGAAGGGTCCCAACCCAAAGCATCGCTGCTCCAATTACTCCAGAGATGCTGCCTGACCCGCTGAGTTACTCCAGCATTGTGTGTCTATCGTTGGTATAAACCAACACCTGCAGTTCCTTTTTTAGAAGGATGAGAGGGAAACATTGAAACATATAAGATTGTTAAGGGCTTGGACACACTAGGGGCAGGGAACATGTTCCCGATGTTGGGGTAAGTCCAGAACCGGGGCCACAGTTTAAGAATAAGGAGTAAGCCATTTAGAACGGAGATGAGGAAACACTTTTTCTCACAGAGAGTGGTGAGTCTGTGGAATTCTCTGCCTCAGAGGGCGGTGGAGGCAGGTTCTCTGGATGCTTTCAAGAGAGAGCTAGATAGGGCTCTTAAAAATAGCAGTCAGGGGATATGGGGAGAAGGCAGGAACGGGGTACTGATTGGGGATGATCAGCCATGATCACATAGAATGGCGGTGCTGGCTCGAAGGGCCGAATGGCCTACTCCTGCACCTGTCTATTGTCTTTTTATTGAAAGATGTTTTATCACACATTCTTTCCCATAAATGGAAATTCTGTGTTGAAGTCTGTGTTGCATTTATAAAGTTCCTATTCCCCCATCTACTTGGAATGAATTTACAGACTCGAAGAACGGGCATGTGGGGGAATCTCAGACTCAGAGTTGTGTTCAGAGATGCCAGTCTTCCCAAACTTCAGACAGGAATTATCCGACTCCTCCACTGTCATGAGCGAGGCCAAACTCAAACTGGACCCACGCTGACCTTACTGTCCCGGGCCTCCTCCACTGTCAAGAGCGAGGCCAAAAGCAAATTGGAGGAACAGCACCTCATATTCCGCTTGGGCAGCTTACACCCCAGCGGTATGAGTATTGATTTCTCTACTTGTAGCACCTTGTAGCACCTATCTCTGCCCCCCCCCCCCACCCTAGTCGTCCTGTTAGTTTCGTTGTCGTAATACTAATTTCACTGTTTGTATCCCTTCGTTATCACCTCTTCCACAGCCAACACTGGACCATTGTGGGCTCCACCTTTCTTTGGTCACTGGTGTCAGCTGTGATTTGTCCTTTACATACGTTACATTCATTTGTTCTTTGTACCTTTTCATACCTCTAGCTTCCCTCTCCCCTGACTCAGTCTGAAGGATCTCCACCCGAAACGTCCCACCCCCCCCATCGAAAAGACTGCAAAAAGTTGTAAACACTGCCCAGTCCATCATCGGCTCTGACCTCCCTACCATCGAGGGGATCCATCACAGTCGCTGCCTCAAAAAGGTTGGCAGCATCATCAAGGACCCACACCATCTTGGCCACTCACTCATCTCCCCGCTGCCTTCAGATAGAAGGTACAGGAGCCTGAAGACTGCAACATCCAGGTTCAGGAATAGCCCCTTCCCCACAGCCATCAGGCTATTAAACCCAACTCAAACAAAACTCTGAACATTAATTGCACTTTATCTGCTTATTTATGTGTATATATATATATATATATATATATATATATATATATATATATATTCAATAGTATATGGTCACACCGATCGGTTCTGTACTATTTATGCCTACTACATTCTGTTGTGCTGAAGCAAAGCAAGAATGTCATTGTCCTATCTGGGACACATGACCATGAACTCTCTTGAATCTTGAGATGCTGCCTGACCCACTGAATTACACCAGCAATGTGTGTCCACTTATCATTTGCCTGGCTTTGTCCTGTCTGCTCCCATCTCTCTTCCAGCTTCCTCCCCCCACCCAATTACAATCTGATTAAAGATAGATCCTGATCCAAAATGTCGCCTATTCACAATAAACACAAAAAGCTGGAGTAAAGGGCCTGTCCCACTTTCACGACCTTTTTAACTCGTGGACATTTTTCATCAGGCTAGAAAAACGGCGCGACCTACTTGATGCCATGAGTACCTACGCCTAGCATCACGGCCGGCTACGACCTCGTGACGACCATGCTGCGATATACGTCAAGGGCAAACTCGGCAGAGGTCGTGAATTAGGTCGTGAAAGTGGGACAGGCCCTTAACTAAGGCAGAACCTCCGGAGAGAATGAATGGATGATGTTTTGTATCGAGAAGGGTCTCGACCCGAAACGCCACCCATTCCTTCTCTCCAGAGATCCCGCCTGTCCCGCTGAGTCACTCCAGCTTTTTGTGTCTATCTATCTTCGGTTTAAACCAGCATTCCTTCCTACACTGGTCACCTATTCACCTTCTCCAGAGATGCTGCCTGACCTGCTGAGTTACTCGAGAACTCTGTGTCGATCTTAGGGATCCTCTCCCTCTCTCTCTCTCTCACCGGTTTTCATTCTCCAGCTTGTGGGTGTGCCTGTTGGCATCGTCCAACACACTTTGGAACTCGTGGAACCGGTCGTGGGACGTCTCCTCTTGCTGAACTCGCAGCATCTTGTTCTCGTGTTGCAGCCGGATGACCCGTTCCCTGCAGCAATCACAGCGGCACGTTTAGTTCAGAGTTGAAGGGGCGCAGGGACCAGTGAAGTACAGGTGTGTTCCAGGCTGCAATGGTGAGATGGACCAACACCACAATGCTCGCTCGCCTGCCGATTATTGCTTTAGTTTAGAGATACAGTGCAGGAACAGGCCCTTCAGCCCACCGAGTCCGTGCCGGCCACTAGCACATTTCTATACACTGGGGACAATTTACAATCTTTAAACTGAAGCCAATTAACCTACAAACCTGTAGGTCTTTTGAGTCTGGGGGAAACCAAAGAAAACCAACACGGTCAGAGGGAGAACGTACAAACCCCGCATCGACAGTACCTGTAGTCAGGATCCAACCCGGGTGTCTGGCGCTGTAAGGCAGCAGGTCCACCTACTTATTACCACAGCAACCCATACCCAACCAGACGTCAGGAGTTGATCCTGCATTTTGAGCTCGTGCACAATCAGGATATCCTGAGAGGCTTTACAGTCAATGGAAACATTTTGAAATCTCTTATCAGAACTTTTTCCTTGATAAATGGGCAAGCCAGGATGTTGCAGAGATGAACGAAGAGAACACAGGAGCAACAAACCCTTTCTCTTGTATCTGCACACTGTGGACAGCTTGAGTGGGAGAGTCGAGGACCAGAGGGCACAGCCTCAGAGTAAAAGGATGTACCTTTAGAAAGGAGATGAGGAGGAATTTCTTTAGAGAGTGTTGAATCTGTGGAATTCATTGGCAGAGAAGCTGTGGAGGCCGTGAATGGATATTTTTAAGGCTGAGATTGATAGATTCTTGATCAGTACAGGTGTCAGGGGTTATGGGGAGAAGGCAGGAGAATGGGATTAGAATGGAGAGAAAGATCAGCCATGATTGAATGGCAGAGTAGACCTGATTGACCTAATTCTGCTCCTATCACTTACACCCAAAGAGTCGTACCTTTTTCTGGTCGCCGCTGGATTGTCAACATTTTGAACATTTTCGGCAACTTGCTGCGCCTAAGATGGGTGCCGGCAAAAAAATTGTGTAAAGGGCCTGTCCCACTTTCACAACCTAATTCACGACCTCCGCCGAGTTTGCCCTCGACTCAAACTCGCAGCATGGTGGTCACGAGGTGGTAGCAGGCCCTGATGCTAGCTGTAGGTACTCGTGGCATCAAGTAGGTCGGGGCGTTTTTTCTAGCCTGATGAAAAATGTCCACGAGTAAAACAGGTTGTGGATTAGGTGGTGAAAGTGGGACCGGCCCTTTAGTGTGCGGAGATCGCTGTGCAGCGTGTACTCGGTGGGCCGAAGGGCATGCTTCTGCGTTGTCAACCCTAAAACTGACAGCCAGGTCGTCACTTTTGTCAAAATATCAAATTACAATCTTTGAAATTGTGCATATCCTCTCCGGATCAGAACTGTACAAACTATTTTTGCACAATGGCATTTTTTTTTTGACGTACCTGTAAAAAGATGCTTAACGATAGAGGCAAAATAAATGTAAAATATGTTTGTATTGAAGAACATGGAACCCGGGGCAGGGCGAGGATGGGCGGAGTTGTTGGAGAGAAAAACATGCGTTTAAATAATAACTCACTGGAGCTCTGCAGGAACCATCTCTGCTGCAAGGTTCCCCACTGATAAATCTTCATTAGATGCTGCAACGGCACAGAGAACACAGGTCAAGAACTTGTAGCTATATTATGGACGACACAAAATGGTGGAGCATCTATGGAGGGAAGGAATGGGCGACGTTTCAGGTCGAGACCCTTCTTCAGACTGATCTTTCGGAAGGAAGGAGGAATCACAGAGGGGGAGTAGTGAGAGAGGATGTTGCTAAACTCTCTTCAGAGAGAGGAGGAGAACCTCTTCAAAGTAGATAAACCTCGAGGAGATTTTGCAGCTGAATAGACAAAATGTATAAGAAAGAACTGCAGGTGCTGGTAAAATCGAAGAGAGAGGAGAAGGGTCTCGACCCGACACATCACCTATTCTTTTTCTCCAGAGATGTTGCCTGACCCACACTTTGTGTTTTTACTCCTCAAGATTCAAACATTTCCTTTTGTCTACATTGTCTACATTGTTCCTTTGTTGGGTTTCTTTGCTATGTTCTGCTTGGATGTTACTTTGTTAACCAGTGCAGTTAAAGAGGTCACCATCCAGGAATATCGATTGCAGCATCACACAACTAAACAACTAACTCCGAACGGCACCCAGAACGCCACCCTTTCAGCACACAGATGCTGGCTGCAATCGGTGAGAGGAGCGCTGATTTACCGGCTTTGCTCAAGACCTTCTGCTGTGCCTGTGCACATCGCAGCTCTTCATTCGTCTCCCGGAGGCCGTCACGCTCCACTATTAATCGCTGCAACAACAAAAACATTAATTTAGTTTAGTTCAGGGAATTGAGGACCAGAGGACATGGGTTCAAGGTGAAGGGGAAAAGATTTAATAGGAATTCGGAATAGGAATTTAAAAGGAGGTAAATAGGAATTGAAAAAGAGGTTTAAGAAGGAACTGCAGATGCCGGAAAATCGAAGGTGGACAAAAATGCTGGAGATACTCAGCGGGTGAGGCAGCATCTATGGAGCGAAGGAAATAGGCAACGTTTCAGGCCGAAACCCTTCTTCAGAAGAGCCTTTTTCACACACGGTGGGTGTATGGAACAAGCTGCCAGACGAGACAGTTGAGGCTGGGACTATCCCATCGTTTAAGAAACAGTTGGACAAGTACACGGATAGGACGGGTTTGGAGGGTTATGGACCAAGCGCTGGCAAGTGAGACTAGGATAGCTGGGACATTGTTGGCCGGTGTGGGCGAGTTGGGAAGGAGGGCCCGTTTCCACACTGTATTAATGTAGGCCTCTATACGCGGAAACAGGCCCTTCGGCCCACCGAGTCCGCACCCACCACCGATCCCCACACACTAACACTCCCGACACACACTAGGGACAATTTACAATTTTACCAAGCCAATTAACCTACAAACCTGTGCGCCGTTGGAGTGTGGGAGGAAACCGAAGCACCCGGAGAAAACCCACGTGGTTACAGGGAGAATGTACAATCTCCCTACAGACAGCACCTGTAGTCAGGATCAAACTCAGGCACTGTAAGGCAGCAATTCTAATGCTGTGCCACCCCTTATTATTATTAATACTACAAAGCAGGTGTTTAATGGACAAGTCAACATATAATTTAATATTCTCTAATCTCTCTCAGTACTCATCTGCCATCATCACTAGCACCTCACCACCACAGCCCTGGTACTCCATCAGGAACAGTTCCTTTGTCCTATCCATTCCATCCACACCCTCTCTGCAACTTCAAACTAACAGTTTCTCCTTTTCCCAGTTCTGATACAGGTTCCTGGCCCTGAAATGTTCTTCTTCCACAGATGCTGCCTGACTCACTGAACATTTCCAGCATCTTCTGCTTTATTTTCAGAATTCCAGCCTCCGCCGTCCACTGAATTTAATTGACTTTTCCAACATGGAATTTTTGACGCTGTCCTTGATTTCGTGGTTGTTGCTTTGTTCACTGTCATTGGGCAGGGTAAAGAGTCGGGAAAGTTCCATCAACACGTTTCTTTCCCTTGCAAAGCAGGCATGAAGTCGCCCGGAAGGGCCGGTGAGCAGACCAGCTGCGGGAGGGAGCGCACGGCCTCGACGGGGGAGTGGGCCGCTGGAGGCCCTGCAGCAGCCTGGGGCTCGGCTGGACCGGGCGCCGCTCCAAGAGGCCGAGCACATGGACTGCACGCGACCTACAGCGGTGGAGCAGCGATGGAGGACACCTTGGCCAGGCCGACCCTGCAACGTCGCCATGGCAACGGGCCTTCACGGTCAGGTCAAGATCCCTGCACTTACAACTGGGACTTCAAAATGGCGACTCTGTACACTGTGTCAGTGTACTACCGCGATACACTTGTACTGTATCTGAGATGCTGATCTAAGATGTATCTGAGTGCTGATGGATGGTGATACGTGTACGAAACTATATACAACAACACTGTACCTTTGTACATGTAGCAAATAAAGTATAATTGTAAATTGCACGTACAGTGCCCTCCATAATGTTTGGGACAAAGACCAATCATTTATTTATTTGCCTCTGTACTCCACAATTTGAGATTTGTAATAAAATAAAAAAAATCACATGTGGATAAAAGTGCATATTGTCAGAATTTAATAAAGGCCATTTTTATACATTTTGGTTTCACCATGTAGAAATGACAGCTGTGTTTATACATAGTCCCCCTATTTCAGGGCACCATAATGTTTGGGACACAGGAATGTCATGTAAATGAAAGTAGTCATGTTTTGTATTTTGTAGCATATCCTTTGCATGCAATGACTGCTTGAAGTCTGCGATTCATGGACATCACCAGTAACTGGGTGTCTTCTCTGGGGATGCTCTGCCAGGCCTGTATTGCAGCCATCTTTAGCTTATGCTTGTTTTGGGGCTAAACCCCTTCAGTTTTCTCTTCAGCATAAATGGCATGCTCAATTGGGTTCAGATCGGGTGATTGACTTGGCCACTCAAGACTTGACCATTTTTTAGCTTTGAAAAACTCCTTTGTTGCTTTAGCAGTATGTTTGGAATCATTGTCTTGCTGTAGAATGAAACGCTGGCCAATGAGTATTTGTTTGAACTTGAGTAGATAGGATGTGTCTATACTTCTCAGAATTCATTATGCTACTACCATCAGCAGTTGTATCATCAATGAAGGTAAGTGAGCCAGTACCTTCAGCAGCCATACATGCCCAGGCCATAACACCCCCACCACCGTGTTTCACAGATGAGGTGGTATGCTTTGGATCTTGGGCAGTTCCATCTCACCTCCATACTTTGCTCTTGCCATCACTCTGATATAAGTTAATATTCATCTCCTCTGTCAATAAGACCTTTTTCCAGGTTGCTCTTTTAAGTAATTCTTGGCAAACTGTAACCTGGCCATCCTATTTTTGCAGCTAACCAGCGGTTTGCATCTTGCAGTGTAGCCTCTGTATTTCTGTTCATGAAGTCTTCTGCGGACAGTGGTCATTAACAAATCCACACCTGACTCCTGAAGAGTGTTTCTGATCTGTTGGACATGTGTTTGGGGATTTTTCTTTGTTATAGAGAGAATTCTTCTGTCATCAGTTGTGGAGGTCTTCCTTGGCCTGCCTGTACCTTTGTGATTAGTAAGCTCACCAGTGCTCTCTATCTTCTTAATGATGTTCCAAACAGTTGATTTTGGTAAGCCTAAGGTTTGGCTGATGTCTCTAACAGCTGTATTCTTGTTTCTCAGTCTCATAATGGCTTATTTGACTTTCAGTGGCACAACTTTGGTCCTCATGTTGATAAGCAGCAATAATTGTTCTCAAAGATGATGGAAAGACTGGAGGAAAGACTAGGTGCCGAGAGCTCTCTTATATCTGCATTAAGGGGGCAATTAAACACACCTGAGCAATACCCTTTAATAAAATGCGACAATGTGCACTTTAAGCACACGTGATTTTTTTTCTATTACAAATCTCAAATTGTGGAGTACAGAGGCAAATAAATAAATGATGGGTCTTTGTCCCAAGCATTACGGAGGGCACTGTACATGGAAGAAGCTGCCAGAGGAGGTAGTTGAAGCAGGTACTATCGGAATGTTTAAAAGACATTTGGACAGGTACATGGATAGGATAGGTTTAGAAGGCAGGTGGGACTGGTGTAGATGGGACATGTTGGTTGGTGTGGGCAAGATGGGCCTGTTTCCACACTGTAACAATGTCCATCCAACAGGCTTATTCCGATCTCACCGATCTGCCCCTTCCCAATTGAATCGCATCGAAGCACATTTTCCTGACCATGTCCATCTGACACCAAGCTCAAGCTTTCCTCTATCAGACGTTGACTGGCGTTAGTACAGAATGCTGGAGTAACTCAGCGGGTCAGGCAGCATCTCTGGAGAGAAGGAATAGGTGAGGAACAACACCTCATATTTCACTTAGTAGCTAACAACCCAGCGATATGAATACCGACTTCTCCAAGTAGCCCTTCCTTTCCGTCTCTCCATCTCCCCCCCCCCCTTCCTAGTTCTCCAACCTGTCTGACTGGCCCCCTTATTAAATTTTATCTTTATACGCTTCACCTTCCCCTAGCTAACAATGATCTATTCTACATTTCCAATGTCCTTCATCCCCTTTGATGTCTCATTTTCACACATTGCCCTTCCATATCTCTATTACTCCCCTGACGAAGGGTCACGACCCGAAACGCCACCCATTCCTTCTCCCCAGAGATGCTGCCTGTCCCGCTGGGTCACTCCAGCATTTTGTGTCTATCTTCGGCGAGGTTTTGGGTCGAGAACCTTCTTAAGACTGAAGAGCCTTGCATGCGATTGTGTGCGTTTGGCGCGAACGACCGGAAGGGGATGCATCGTATGGCCGCGCGGGGCCGGTCCCACTTAGAAGCGCGGAGGGGCATGTAGTTGTGCACGACATCGCGCACGAAATCCAAAATTTTTGTAGTGAACGACAAAAATAAATCTTCGTGCGCCAACGGCCTGTCGCGGAACTGACGGCCAAAGTGGGACAGGCCCAAGACCCTTGCGCGACGCAACGTCTCACCTTCAACAGCAGCAGAAGGAGGCAAACGATCGCCGAACTCGGCCTGGGGCTCATGGCCGTTGCGGTCCGGATCCGCCCCCACTTCTACTCCCAGAGCGGGGCCGAGAAAATTGTAATATGCGTGCCAAGGCCACGTAAGTGGGACAGGCCCCTGAGAGTCAGGAGAGAGGGAGACTAGCGGACTGGTAAGCTGGGGTTTCCCCCGTGGCTGGCTTTATCCTGTGATCCATCTTCCTGGACTCACCTCTTTCTCTTTCAGCAGCGCATCATGTTTCTCCTGCAGGTGCTTGAACTCAAATTGCCACTTTTCGGTTTTCATCGACTCTTCTGTGTGCTTGTTGTGAAGCTCGTGGACCTTGTTTGAACAGCATGGCGGGGCGTGAGGGGGCAGGGGTGGTGGGAGGGAGGGGATGAAACAGCCTTCAATTAGTACTTCATTTTGACAAGAAGCAAACCCACTGCACACTGCCGCAGGCAAGCAGCCAACATAAAGGGGCTGTCCCACTTACGCAACTTTTTTCGGTGACTGCCGGCACTCGTCATAGGTTGCCGAAAATTTTCCACATGTTGAAAACCCAGTGGCGACCAAAAAGACGCTACAACTCTTTGGGTGACTAGGAGACTACTCACGACCATACAGACGACACCCTGGCGACATGTCGCGGGGTGAAGCCTGTATGATCGTGAGTCGTCGCCCATAGAGTCGTACCCTGTTCTGGTCGCCGCTGGAATTTCAACATTTTCGGCGACCTGCTGCGACTATGACGGGTGCCGGCAACTAGCCGAAAAAAAATCACGTAAGTGGGACAGGCCCTTAAGCAAGGAACATTTTCACCCAACTCATCCCTGCTCCCGCCGGGCCAAAGAAACAAACGTTTGAAAGCGCGAACCACGACATTCATAAGGTCAAAAGTGATAGGAGCAGAATTTGGCCATTCGGCCCATCAAGTCCTTGATCCCCTTCACAAAACCATACTGACTTTGGCCGATTTTATCATGAACATCTAAGCAAGCAAACAAGTTTATTTATAAACCACTTTTCAGCAACAAGGCAACTCAAAGTGCTTTACACAAAGCATTAAAAAGCAATGAAAAGCAATTAAAAACAGTCATTAAAAAGAATAGAAAATAAAAAGCTAAAATTCAATAAAGCAAGTATAAAATACAAGAATAAAAATTATAGTGTCGTGTTGCAAATGAATAATTATTTAATTTAATTAAAATTAAAAGTAATTAAAGGTAGCACCAAACACAAAAGTCTTCAGCCCCGATTTAAAAGAAACATAGAAAATAGGAGCAGGAGTAGGCCATTCGGCCCTTCGAGCCTGCTCCGCCATTCAAGATGATCATGGCTGATCATCCAACTCAGTATCCCGTACCTGCCTTCTCTCCATACCCCCTGATCCCTTTAGCCACAAGGGCCACATCTAACTCCCTCTTAAATATAGCCAATGAACTGGCCTCAACTACCGTCTGTGGCAGAGAATTCCACAGATTCACCACTCTCTGTGTGAAAAAAATAAATTCTCATCTCGGTCCTAAAAGACTTCCCCCTTATGCCTAAACTGTGACCCCTTGTTCTGGAGTTCCCCAACATCGGAAACAATCTTCCTGCATCTAGCCTGTCCAACCACTGAAGAATTTTGTAAGTTTCTATAAGATCCCCCCTCAACCTTCTTCAGGGTCCTCTCAAACTGAGAATTGGAGCGGACCTGCATTTTTCTGGAAGTTTGTTCCATATATGTGGTGCATAAAAACTAAACGCTGCTTCTCCATGTCTAGTTCTGACTCTGTGGACAGAAAGCAGACCTGACCCAGACGGCCTCAGAGGTCTTGATGGTTCATAATGTAGCAGAAGATCAGAAATATATTTTGGCCCTAGACCCTTCAGTGCTTTATAAACCAACAGTAATATTTTGAAATCAATTCTTTGACAGACTGGACGCCAGTGTAAAGACCTCAAAACTGGAGTGATGTGATCCACTTTCTTAGTCTTGGAGAGGACTTGAGCAGCAGTCCTCTGAATCAGCTGCAGCTGGCTAATCGATTTAAGTACTCCGTAACCTCATTCTTTAAGAAGGGTCTCGACCCGAAACGTCGCTCATTCCTTCTCTCCAGAGATGCTGCCTGACCGGCAGTTACTGGGGTTTGCATGTAGACACAAAACGCTGGAGTAACTCAGCGGGCAGGCAGCATCTCTGGAGAGAAGGAATGGGTGACGAAACGTCACCCATTCCTTCTCTCCAGAGATGCTGCCTGTCCCGCTGAGTTACTCCAGCATTTTGTGTCTACCTTCGATTTAAACCAGCATCTGCAGTTCTTTCTTACACAAACCTCATTCTTTATAATGGACTGTAAAATCGTACCAACCACTGAAGTCGGACCAACCAGCCTATAGTTCCCACTGTTGTGCTTTGCCCCCTTCTTGTACAGCGGGGTAATATTGGCAATTTTCCAATCGTCTGGAACCACTCTAGTGATTCTTGAAATATCACTATTAATGCCTCCACAATCTGTAAAGCCACCTCTTTTAGAACCCTAGGGTGCAGTCCGTCCGGTCCAAGTGACTTATCCACCTTCAGCCCTTTCATCTTCCCAAGCACATTCTCCTTAGCAATAGCCACTGCACTAACTTACACCCCCTGACTCTTTTACCTTTCACGCACATTGCTGGTGTCTTCCACTGTGAAGACTGATGCAATTAAGTTATTCAACTCCTCTGCTATTTCTTTATTCCCCATTATCTCTTTGCCGGCATCATTCTCCAGCGGCCCGACGCTCACTCTTGCCTCTTTCTTGCTCTTTATATAACTGAAGAACTTATTTTATATTATTAGCTAGCTTACCATCGTATTTCATCTTTTCACCCCGTATTGCCTTTTTGTGTACCTTCTGCTGTTCTTTAAAAGCTTCCCAACCCTCTGGCTTCCCACTAATCTTCGCACTGTTATAGGCTTTCTCTTCAGGAACAGTTTCTTCCCGATTGTTACCAGAGTTTAGTTTAGTGATACAGATACAGTACAGTGATACAGTATATCACTACATAGTGGTATAGTTTAGCCATCAAGTCCGCTCCCACCAGCGATCCCCGCCCATTAACACGATCCTACACACATAATTCACACACATACCAAGCCAATTAACCTACAAACCTGTACGCTTTTGGAATGTGGGGGGAAGGCAAAAATCTCGGAGAAAACTCCGTGGTCACGGGGAGGACGTGCAAACTCTGTACAGACAGCAACCGTCGGCGGGATGGAACCCGGGTGTCTGGCGCTGTGAGGCAGCAACTCTACCGCTGCGCCACCGAGTACTGAAACATCCTCCCATTAGCCAGATTGTAGCGTTAATCTAATTTTATCTACCTCCCATGTATATTCAAAGAGAAGCCCAAAGATTGTTTAATTCGTGTTGTGGTTTTTAGAGATCCAACGTGGAAACAGGCCCCTCAGCCCACGCCTCCCAATGATCACCTGCACGCTCGTTCCCCATTATCCCAGTTTCACATTCTACACACTAGGGGCACTTTACCAAAGCCAATTAACCCACAAACCCGCACGTCTTTGGAATGTGGGGGGAAACCGGAGCACCCGGAGAAAACCCACGCGGTCAGTCAGCACCTGTAGTGCTGTCAACTCTACTGCTGCCTTACAACCTAAACTTAAATGTCATCCTCGTCTGTAATCTTCATTCCTTCTCTCGTTAGTTATACGCGTGACAATAAACTAGCGACAAAGTGAGATAACAACATGATCCAGTGTACCTGTCTCTTGTAGACCTCCAGCTGGCTGCGGACCGAGTTAGCCTTCTTCAGCTCCTCTTCCAGGTCGAAGGTCTTCTGCATGTAGACAGTGTTCCTCTCCTCCAGGAGCTTGACTTGTCGACGCAGGTCTCCCAAGTCCTCCAGTTTCCTCTTGTAGGCTTCGACAGTGGCCTCTAGCTTGCTGACTTTGTCTGAAGAATGCCTGCGGATATCAAGGAAGACCTCAATAATTTAGTTTAGTTCAGAGATACATCGCGGAAACAGGGCCCTTCAGCCCACCGATTCCGCGCCGACCAGCGATCCCCGCACTTTAACACTATCCCACACACACTGGGGCAATTTACAATTTACAATTACACCAAGCCGATTAACCTACAAACCTGTACGTTTTTGCAGGGTGGGAGGAGACCGAAGATCTCGGAGTAAACCTACGCAGGTCACGGGGAGAATGTACAAACTCCGTACAGACGGCACCTAGTCAGGATGGAACCCGGGTCCCTGGCGCTGTGAGGCAGCAACTCTACCTGCCCGTATCTGAGAAAGCAATGGCTTCAGGGACACCAGATTCAATTTATTAGGGACAATTTGATATTCCCGCCATGGAGACATGACTGCTCCTAGCAAGCACATCATCAAACCTTTCATGAACTTCAGGACCTTTACGGTATTCTGTTAAATATTTTTATTGTAGAAATATTAATTAAAAATACATTATTAGATACATTCATAATATTATTAATATTAATATTAACATTTAAGACCTTTACGGTATTCATTAACATCTCATTTGAGCTGTGGGATATCATAAGATCAGAAGACATAGGAGTAGAATTAGGTCATTTGACTTATCGAGTATGCTCTGCCATTCGATCATGGCTGATCTAATTTTCCACTCAATCTCATTCTCTTGCCTTCTCTCCTTAACTTTTGACACCCTTGCTAATCAGGAACCTGTCAACCTCTGCATTAAAAAATACCCATTGTCACCAGGGACCACGACAAGAGAAAAAAACACGCAGTATCACACAAGTTCACAAGGTATTATAGTAGAATTAGGCCATTTGGCCCATCCAGTGTACTCCGTCATTCAATCATGACGCATCTCTGCCTCCTAATCCTGCCTTCTCCACATAACTCTTGACACCCTGTTCTGATCAAGAGATCTCTGCTGTCAGCCACTTCTTAGTATCTGGTTGAAAAATCAGAAGTCGTGGCAAAATGCACGCCCCCCCTCCCTCTCGTCTCAATGGTTCTTGGCACAGGTCAATGAATAAATAAGCTTCCGGTGAGCTGCGGCCGTACCCCGGCAGTGGTTCGCCTAGAGTTGTCCTAGGTTCGTCTCCTGCTCGACCCCGAGCGAGGGTGGAAGGAGTCAGTGAAGGTGGCAGACGTTGGACAGTGGGCCGTTTTCAAGATGGTGGCCGATGGAGGTGCGGATCGGTGTCGCCAGGACAACGGGCCTTTACGGGCAAGATAAGACCGTACTCTTAAAGAACTTTGTGGGCGCGCAGAAGCGTGGCGACTCTCGGTGTGCTGTCTCAGCGAAGATTACTATGCCCTTTTGCACTTAGTTTTGATTGTGTTTATCTATACTATGATTTTACTGGATTGTATGCAAAACAAAGATTCTCATGTGCTTAGGTATATGTGACAATATAGTATCATCATCATCATCGAACTTAGAGAAATGAAAACCAATTGGCAAATTGGCTGGGGTACGCAGAGAACAACAAATATATCTGAACGTTTCCAGCAGGAGACACCTAATGCCTGCTGCGATTCCTTTTCCATCACTTGTCCAAAACAAATTAGTTTTTGATACAAGTTCATAAGATCTAGGAGCAGAGTCAGGCCCATCAAGTCTACTCTGTCATTGAATCATGGCTGATATATCTTTCCCTCTCAACTCCATTCTCCGGCCTTCTCCCAAGAACCCTTGACACTCGCCCTAATCAAGAATCTGTCAATCTCCGCCTTAAAAATACCCAATGACTTGGCCTCCACCACCGTCTGTGGCAACGAATTCAACAGATTCACCACCCTCTGACAACAAATTCCTCATCTCCATTCTGATGGGACATCCTTTTACTCTGAGGCTGTGGCCTCTAGTCCTAGGCTCTCTCGGTGGTGGAAACATCCCCTCCACATCCATTCGATCCAGGCCTTTCACTATTCGGTAAGTTTCAATGAGGTCCCCCCCCACCCCTCCAAACTCAAGCTAGTACAGGCCCAGTGCTGCCAAACGCTCATCATATGTGAACCCACTCATTCCTGGGATCATGCAATTCTGCTTTGGAGCTCACCTCAAGATGTCCATTTCGTCCTTGAGGGACTGGGATTCCTCAGCCAGGCTGGTGAGCTCGTCGTTCCTGTGCTGCAGCTCCGACGATTCCTTCTCCATCTCCTCGCACCGGATGCGGAAGTCATCTTTGATTGCTTCCAATCTGGGCAAAAGAGAAACGACTTAACTTTGTGGAAACAAGGAACAAAGGCGGCGCAGCGGTAGAGTGCTACCTCACAGCGTCGGAAACCTGGGTTGTGTCCTGACTACAGGCGTTGTCTGCACAAACGGAGTTTGCACGTTCTCCCCGTGACCGCGTGGGCTTTCTCCGGGTGCTCTGGTTTCCTCCCGCACACCAAAGACGTGCTGGTTTGTAGGTTATTTAGCTTCTTTATCCAGTGTGCAGGATAGAAATAGCGAATGGGTGATCATTGGTCCATGTGGACCAGTAGGCCATTTCCACACTGCATCTCCAAGAAACAAACAAAAACTGCACATGCTGGTTACCAAGGGAAGGCACAAAGTGCTGGAGTGACTCAGCGGGTCAGGTAACAAACATCTCTGGTGAACATGGATAAGTGACGTTTTGGATCAGGACCCTTCTTCAGACTGATTGCAGGGGAGGCTGGATAGAAAGCTAGAAGGACTTAACCTTGAAGCCTGAAGAATATTGAGGGTTTGGACACGCTAGAGGCATAAAACGCGTTCCAGATGTTGGGGGAGGCCAGAACCAGGGGCCACAGTTTAAAAATAAGGGATAAGCCATTTAGAATGGAGACGAGGAAACACTTTTTCTCAGAGAGAGTGGTGAGTCTGTGGAATTCTCTGCCTCAGAGGGCGGTGGAGGCGGGTTCCCTGGATACTTTCAAGAGAGAGCTAGATAGGGCTCTTAAAGATAGCGGAGTCAGGGGATATGGGGAGAAGGCAGGAACGGGGTACTGATTGGGGATGATCAGCCATGATCACATTGAATGGCGGTGGTGGCTCGAAGGGCCAAATGGCCTGCTCCTGCACCTATTGTCTATTGTCTGTGTGCCATCAGGCAGGGTGTCGCCTGTCCCTTTACATCACCACGTTGTACAGCTAACCATCTGCACTGCACCAACAAGAGAATTCATGAGGATTACAGAAGATGAGAACATTTAAGTGTTAGTTGCAAGTATTCAGGTAATCTTTGGATTCAATTTGAAAATGCATGGGAGATAGATAATTATCACTCCGTGTAGAACAGACTAATTTAACAGCTTTTAGTTACACACATTGCAACTCCAGTAAAGTCACTGGAATGGATCAGCATCACAGGAGCAGGCGATAGTTACCAGTTTAGTTTAGTTTAGAGATACAGCATGGAAACAGGCCCTTCAGCTCACCAAGTACACACCGACCAGCGATCCCCGTGCACTAACACTACCCTACACACACTCGGGACATTTTACAATTATACCAAGCCAATTATCCTACGAACCTGTACATTTTTGGAGGAGAAGAAACTGCAGCTGGAGAAAACCCTTGCAGGTCACGGTGAGAACCTACAAACTCCTTACAGACAGCACTCGTAGTCAGGATCGAACCCCAGGTCGCTGGCGCTGTGAGGCAGCAACTCTACCGCTATGCCACGCGCAGCAGTTATAGAAAGTTACCACAAAAGGCGGTGGATGTATGAAATGAGTTGCCGGAGGAGGTAGTTGAGGCAGGGATTATTGCAACGTTTAAGAAACAATTAGACAGGTACATGGATAGGACAGGTTTGGAGGGATATGGGCCAAACGCAGGCAGGTGAGACTAGTGTTGATGGGACATGTTGGCTGGTGTGGCCAAGTTGGGCCCAAAGGTCTGTTTCCACACTGTATCACTCTGCTATTTGTCTGACTGTAGTTCCGTTTAGTTTAGAGATACAGCGTGGGAACTGAGTCCAACCGACCAGCGACCCCCGGACACCAACACTATCCCACACCCACCAGGGACAATTTACACTTGTACCAAACCTATTAACCTACAAAACTGTACGTCTTTGGAGTGTGGGAGGAAACCGAGGATCTGGGAGAAAACCCACGCAGTCACAGGGAGAACGTGCAAACTCCGTACAGGCAGCACCGAGGTCTCTGGCGCTGCAAGCTCTGTAAGGCAGCACCTCCCCCGCTGCGCTACCGTGCCGTCCTTGAAAGACCAGTCTGTGAGCACGAGGAGGAAAGTACCTGTAGTTCTCCTCCTGCACCAGCTCCAGCTGGCTCTGCAGTAGGAGGAGCTTCTTGTTGGTGGCGCTGGTGGAGTCCTCCAGCGAGTTGGAGCGGCTCATCCCCTCACGCAGCAACTTGTTCTCAGCCAGCAAGCTGCTCTTCTCCTCCACAAGGGTCGCCACCTACGGGGAGAAAGGCTGCAAGTGTCAAGGGACTGAATGGGAAGGCGAGACGTGCAATGGGATCAACGCTTTCTTCCAAAGTGGTCTTTATAACGGAATAGTAACTGCTTCCAACGCAATGAGTAAAAATAACTTCTTTATACCAAAATGAGGACAAAGCATACAACCGAGTGATATGAATATTATATTTCTCTCATCTCAGGTAACACTTGCCTTCCCTCTCTCCCCACCCTAGTTTTACGAATAGTTTTACTATCGTCCTGCTTAGTCTTCGGAGCCCCTCGTTATCACCTTTTCCACAGCCAACAATGGACCATTGTGGGCTCCATCTTTCCTTGATCACTGGTGCTGGCTTTGATTTGTTCTTTTCATTCCTTATATTCATTTATAAGTGAGTTCGGTATTCCGACTGTGCATGCCCAGGTCATAGGTCACTTGCGATAAACATTCTCGGCAGCTGAGCTGCTGCATGTACACAGACCTGCGTTTCATCCGTAGTCGGGATCGAACCCGGTCTCCGGCGTTGCGAGCGGTGTTGAATTGCAACTGGGCCGTCCCCGTCCCCTCCCGAGTGTCCCATCCCTGTCCAGGGGCAGCCGGAGATGTCCGGGGTGACCCTGGACTGATGGGACACCAGCCCAGAGCAGGCGGCCCAGGCTTACTCCGCTGCTCCGGTCCCGTGTCCCACCAGTCCAGGGCTGTCGGTTAACTCGGCGGGACCGACAGAGTTGAGCTGGAGTTTGCACTTTATTTGGACAGATGTTTTGCTGGGCAGCACAGTGGCGCAGTGGTAGAGTTGCTGCCTTACAGCTCCGGAGATCCTGGTCCGATCCCGGCTACGGGTGCTATCTGTACGGAGTTTGTTTGTTCTCTCTCAGTAAACTGTGGGTTTTCTCCAGGTGCTTCGGTTTCCTCCCACCCTCCAAAAGGCATACAGTTTTGTAGGCTAATTGTCTTTGGTAAAAATTGTAAATTGGCCCTAGTGAGCAAGATAGTGCTAATGCATGGGGAGATCGCTGGTCGGTGCAGGCTTGGTGGGCCAAAGGGCCTGCTTCTGTGCTGTATCGCTGAAGTGTAAATCACTATAGTCTGTCATTTTCTGTTGTTAGTTCAGACTCCACGCTGCCTGGTAGTTGAACCATCTTCCTTTAGATGTAGACATTCATGGGCTGAAACCCCAGCAAGAATCGGGAGCAGAGAGAAAATTAAGTTGGACCATTCAGAGCAGCTTAGTTTGTGTCCAAATGATGGATCATTGCTGGAGAACGTCTTTCAATGAACATTACTGCTGCATATGGGCCTATATCTTTCCATTTTGTGTGCTTCAATGTGTGCTTTATCGCAGCAAACTACAAATCTTCCAACCTATGATCATTGTAAAGTAAACTGTAAATTATATTCTCTATATCACAAAAGCCATGCCAAAAGGGGCAGCATTGACATTGTTAAGTATGCACATGCAGATTTTAATTCCTAGTTGATTAATATGTTGTACAGCCAGGTATAAATTTAAAATGATATTGTTACATTTTATTTTAACCAATGTTAACATTTAGTTTTCCAAAATTACTTTTATAAAAACTTACCTTAATCAGGTTCTCAGAATTTTTATTTTTGCCATTTAGTCGTTAGCCCTTATGAAGCAAATGTATTGGACATAGTATTAGACAGAAGAAACTGCAGATGCTGGTTTACAAAAGAAAATAGTGCTGGAGTAATTCAGCGGGTCAGGCAGCATCGTTGGAGGACATGGATTAATTTGTGATATTTCTGGTCGGGGCGCTCCAGAGATGCTGCCTTACCCGCTGAGTTACTCTCATACTGTGTGTGGGTCTATGGAACGAGTTGCCAGAGGAGGTAGTTTAGTTGAGATAGGGCGTAGAAACAGATCCTTTTGACCAGCGATCCCCACACATTAACAGGGGAGTGTAGGATAGTGTTAATGTGCAGGGATCGCTGCTCGACGTGGGGCAAAGGGCCTTTTTTCACGCTGTATCTCTAAACTACACTCCCACACTCCAAAGACGTACAGTTTTGTTTGCTAAATGGCTTGGTATAATTATAAATTGGCCCTACAGTGTGCAGGAGAGCGTTAGTGTGCGGTGATCGCTGGTCGGCACGGACTCAGAGGGCCGAAGGGCCTAATTCCGTGCTTTATCTCTAAACTGAACTAAACTAATTACAACAGTAGTCAGATGAAACATCACGTGTCGTGTGGGAACTCTGCATTCCCAAGAAAACATTGCAGTAGCTATTTCAAAAGCACAAAATGGGTATCAGAATTTATAAAGTGCTGGAAGAATTCAGCGGGTCAAGAAGCATATGTGGAGGGAATGGATAGTCAACGTCGTTTGTCCACTGGGCCTGACCGCTGCGTTCCTCCAGAACTTCATTTATTGCCTCCACATTCTAGCATCTGCGATCTCTTGTGTCTCCATCAGAATTTATATCTAATTTTCAAAACGGATATTGAGGAATTATACTCGCAGTATAATATTTTATTTGAAGGGAAATTAATGTCCAGAAGAGTATTTTACTTGAACACACCTAATTAAGACTGCGCGTGCATACATGACAACTTTTACACAGTAAAATGGCCAAAACGCTTCGGAAAAGGAAGAAGCAAGTTATTTGTCTTTTAAAACAAAGTCCTCGCACACATGAACTGTATAATGATAAAACTCTCTTTACAATCTCACAGCCGGCATGATGACAAAGGTAAAGTCTGTGTGCTGACCAACTCCATCAGAAATGGGCCTGTGAATTTAAACCAACTTGAAAATTGATCAGTGCTTCAGAAAGGCACTTGCCCATAAAAACAAAAACTGACCCGGTTGTCAAATATATACTTGCATTAAGTTTAGAAGTTTAGCCTGGTGATGTATGGAAAAATATAGCAAACCACAGTGATGTAGGATACATGTCAGGGGAGTGGGCAGGTACAGAGATAAAATGTGGTCGGAGTCAGTAAGACAGGTGGGAGAACTGGGGAGGGGATGGAGAGAGAGGGAAAGAAAGGGCTACTTGATGTTAGAGAAGTCAATGTTCATACCACTGAGGTGTAAAATGCCCAAGCGCAAAATATGAGGTGCTGCTGTTCCCCCAATTTGCGATGGGGCTCACTCTGCCGATGGGGGAGGCCCAGGACAGAAAGGTCAGTGTGGGAATGGGAGGAGGAGTTACAGTGTCACAATTCCGATTGTTCTCCTTTCAGTTTTTGGCACCCTTCAATTATATAGAGACCTGTTCACCCGTTACCACAGAGGTTCGGCTCACGAGCACTCACCTGAAGATCTAGTTCATGACAGCGCTGAGAGAGCTCGTCTCCTGATTCCACCTCCTCACACAAACTGAACCTCTTCAGCTGGAGAGAGAAAGCGACAGAGAGATTTACTTCAGGCTTTAGAGACACAGTGTGGAAACAAGCCCTTCGGCCCACCGAGACCGCACCGACCAGCGATCACCCCATACACCAGCACTTTCTACACACCAGGGGCAATTTACATTTTTGTACAGAGGCCAAACAGTATACCAACAAACCTGCACGTCTTTGGAGTGCGGGGGGAAACCAGAGCACCCAGAGAAAACCCGCACGGTCCCACGAACGTACAAACTCTGCAAGAGAGCACCCGTTGTCAGGATCGAACCTGGGTCTCTGGCGCTGTGAGGCAGCAACTCTACCACTGGTGACGGTGAATTTAATTTGATGATTTCTATGGGATCACTCAATTTACAAGAACCATGGAGGATTCACACAAAAAAACATTTCGATTCATTATTAAATATCTTGAATTAATTCATTCAGCAGGTATTTGTCATATGAATCTGTCGCATAACATCACCATCACTGATGTATTTTAATTAGGTCACTTACAGGATTTTTAACAATAACCAAATTCTATAAATACCTGGCAGTCCACTTCGCTATAATTGTCACTAGCCACTGATTCACAAGGGTCCTTGGTCAAAAGCTGGAGAGCAAAAAAAAAAAAAAAAAAAATCAGATTACCAACTGCAGTGACAAATATGCGTCCAGATAGCAGGATGTCTAACTTATCGCTAATGTATAGGAAGGAACTGTCAATGCTGCTTTACACCGAAGATAGACACACAAATCTGGAGTAACTCAGCAGGACAGGCAGCATTTCTGGAGAGAAGGAATGGGTGACGTTCCGGGTTGAGACCTTTCTTCAGTCTCGACCCGAAACGTTGCACATTCCTTCTATCCAGAGATGCTGGCTGTCCCGCTGAGTTACTCCAGCATTTTGTGTCTATCGAACATCGTTAAGGCGGAAAGTAAGAAGGAAAATGTACACTGGAAACTAATCCAAGGGGTTATAAATAGTAGATTGAATGCTTTTCGTTTGAACACTTCAAGATTGTATGGCTTCACAAACATGCATCAGGCTCAATAAGAGGTACCCCTGAAGTGAAGAGTTACTGCATGCTTGAAGGAGTGTGGAGGGCGGGGGAGTGAGAAAGTTGGCAACCCTAGCAATAACGGGCCCTCTATACAGCGGGTTTGGGTTATAGCGAACCAAGGCTCCGATGCATTGTCCCGCATCTGCCAGCTGCCCAGGGAGCAGGCGGCACGTGACACGCTAGTGGGTGCGGGAGTGGACAGCATGAAGGTGGACTGAGCACCGGGCCCTTCCCCCGGTGCACCGCGTCCGGGTTCCCCGGGCCGTGAATTCCTACGTGTTTAACCTCCACCCTCCCCCCCTACCCGGCCTTGCGTTAAACTTTACCCCCTATCACTCGGTTATAGCGGACAATCAGCAACAATGGCCACCATTGTCCCCCCCCCCCCTCCCCTTCCCCCACTCTCCCAGTGATCCATTATTGTGAGGGTTTACTACAGCGAGGGCTAGAACTGTAGAGCACACAAAAACATGACCACAAAACATGAGGACAAAGGATCTGACTTTTCAAATAAACCAGCAATTCGAACACATTTATTCAGACCAAGGGCTGGCTTCAGAGGAACATTTAAATGCGGCCTTGTCTACTCACCTCCTGAATGGCTGTCATGACAACGTGCTGCACAGATTCCTCAAGCGTCATGATGTGCTGGATGTATTCTGGAAGGGAGAAAAGCAGTTTGGTCGGAGGGGAACATTGTAGTTGTCATTATAAAAACTCGACAAACATTCTCATTCAGACGCAGTCGAGAAAAGTTTGGACATAACGATCCAGAAGGAGCAGGACGTCGCTTGCAAAGGCCAGCTTTCTAATCCTGAAGCCGGCTGGTATCCGAATTGTTCTGTGTCGCTGGGAATTATGGCGCGGAGCAGCTGGGATGAGGCATGGAATGCCACATGCAAGCACAGCATTCCATTCCTGGGCTGGTAGCTCGGGAGGGGCAAGGGGGGGCAAATGGACGCTGTACACTCACAAAAATATCACGGGGCTAACTAAAACACTCACGGGCAGCAGAGTCCCACAGATCTGGGGCAGAGGTAAAAGATTAAAATACCGTGCTCAAAACTGCAGCACTGCACTGCCACTAACGTGGGCGGTATTGTAGATAGTAAAGAGGGTTGGCAATAATTGCAGCAGGATCTTGAATGGTTGAGCAGGTGGGCCGAGGAATGGTTGAAGGAATTTAAAGACAGAGCAATGCGAGGCTTTGCATTAAGGGATGTCTAACATGGGCAGGACCTATGCAGTGAATGGTAGGAGTGTTGTAGAGCAGAGGGATCGAGGAGTGCTGGCAGAGTTTAGAAGTGAGATCGACCGACTGAACATATGGTGCCAGCACAACAACCTGCCTCTCAATAACAGCAAAGCCAAAGAACTGATTGTGGACTTTGGAAGAGGAAGGATGAGGACCCGCAATCCTGTTTACATCAATGGGACGATGGTGGAGAGCCCAAAACTTCACATTCCTGGGCGTGCATATTTCCGACGATCTTTCCAGGGTCCAGAACACTGATGCAATCATAAAGAAAGCACATTGAGCTTGAACTTCTACAGGTGCACAGTAGAGAGCTTGCTGACCGGTTGCATCGTGGCTTGGCTCGGCAACTTGAACGTCCAGGAGCGGAAAAGACTACAAAAAGTTGTGACCACGGCCCAGTCCATCATCGGCTCTGACCTCCGCACCATCGAAGGGATCTATCGTAGTCGCTGCCTCAAGAAGGCTGCCAACATCATCACAGACCCACACCATCCTGGCCACACACTCATTTCACCATTGTCATCGGGAAGAAGCTACAGGAGCCTGAAAACGGTGACGTCCAGGTTCAGGAACAGCTTCTTCCCTACAGCCATCAGGCTATTAAACACAACAACATCATAAACTATGAACGACAATATTATTGTTAGATAGTTTTTGTTATATTATTAATTATGATTACATATTCTGTTGTGCTGCAACAAGTAAGAGTGCCATTGTTCTATCTGGGACATATGACAATAAAACACTCTTGACATAGTTCCTTGAAAGTGGTGTCACATGTAGACAGGGTGGTCAAAAAGACCTTAGACACATTGGACCTCATCAGTCAGAGTAGTGAGGATAGAGGTTGGGAGGTCATGTTGCAGTTGTACAAGACGTTGGTGAGGCCACATTTTGAGTATTGTGTTCGGTTTGGGGCACCGTTTTATAGGAAAGCTATTGTCAAGCTGGGAAGGGTGCAGAGAAGATTTACGAGGATGTCACCAAATTCTCGAGGGCTTGAGCTACAGCGAGAGACTGAGCAAGCTTGGACTCTATTCCTTGTGCACAGATGGATGCAGGGTGATCTTATAGATGTGTACAAAATTATGGAGGTTGGGTAAGCAAGTCTCTTGCCCCAAATAGGGGAAATGAGAACCAGAGGGTGATGGTTTAAGGTGAGGGGGGGAGGGGGGAAAGATTTAATAGGAACCTGAGGGGTAACTTTCTTTTACACAAAGGGTGGTGAGTGTAGCTGCCAATAGAGGTAGTTGAGACAGGTCCTATCACAACAATTAAGAGGCATTTAGACGTACGTGGATAGGACAGGGTTAGAGGGATATGGGTCAAACTCAGGTAGGTGGGACTAGTGGAGATGGGACATGTTGGCCGGTGCGGGCAAGCTGGGCCCAAGGGCCTGTTTCAAGTTCAAGTGAGTTTATTGTCGTGTGTCCCTGACAGGACAATGACATTCTTGCTTTGCTTCAGCGCAACAGAACATAGTAAGCATTGACTACAGAACAGATCAGTGTGTCCATATACCATTATATAAATATATACACACATGAATAAATAAACTGATAAAATGCAAATAACAGATAATGGGTTATTAATGTTCAGAGTTTTGTCCGAGCCAGGTTTAATAGCCTGATGGCTGTGGGGAAGTAGCCTGATGGCTGTGGGGAAGTAGCTATTCCTGAACCTGGTTGTTGCAGTCTTCAGGCTCCTGTACCTTCTACCTGAAGGTAGCGGGGAGATGAGTGTGTGGCCAGGATGGTGTGGGTCCTTGATGATACTGCCAGCCTTTTTGAGGCAGCGACTGCGATAGATCCCCTCGATGGAAGGAAGGTCAGAGCCGATGATGGACTGGGCAGTGTTTACTACTTTTTGTAGTCTTTTCCTCACCAGGGCGCTCAAGTTGCCGAACCAAGCCACGATGCAACCGGTCAGCAAGCTCTCTACTGTGCACCTGTAGAAGTTAGAGAGAGTCCTCCTTGACAGACCGACTCTCCGTAATCTTCTCAGGAAGTAGAGTCTCTGATGTGCTTTCTTGATAATTGCATCAGTGTTCTCGGACCAGGAAAGATCTTCAGCGATGTGCACACCCAGGAATTTGAAGCTCTTGACCCTTTCAACCATCGAACCGTTGATATAAACTGGACTGTGGGTCCCCATCCTACTCCTTCCAAAGTCCACAATCAGTTCCTTGGTATTGCTGGTGTTGAGGGCCGGGTTATTGTGCTGGCACCCCATAGGTGTATGACTCAACTGTAGAGTAAAATTAATTGAGTCACCCTTGAGAATCAAAGGTCAGAAGATACCCCTTCTCACCCCTTTCCCCCCCACCCCCCAGATTCATATCATTTTAAAGTAATATCAAATGTCATTAACGGCACATTTCATGTGCAACTTCCGGTTGCTAAGCAAAGAAATGTTCGCTATTCTGGGAACGAAGTGCATCATCACCAAACAATCCAAGACCTCAAAAAGAATGATCCAATGCAGGGTTAAAACAAAATTCTATTATTATCCCACCACATATTTTCAGAGATAATGAAATGTATCCGTGCAGATGTAATGATGTTTTTTATAAACCAAGTGGCAATTTAGAACCCTTGGCACTCAATAACTAGCTGTTTACTACATCCATGTCAATCGGTAGTTTAATTTTAATAAGAAACCTAGGGGCGGCACAGTGGGGCAGCGATAGAGTCGCTGCCTTACAGCTCCACAGACCAGGATTCCATCCTGACCTCGGGTGCTGTCTGTGTGGAGTTTGTAGGCTCTCCCCGTGACCATGTGCGTTTCCACCGGGTGCTCCGGTTTCCTCCCACACTCCAAAGGCTTGCAGGTTAATTTGCTTACGTAAATTCCCCCTAGTGCGTTGGATGCAAAACTGGGATAACATATAGCTATTGTATGGGTGATCGTTGGTCGGCACAGGCTTGGTGGGCCGAAGGGCCTATATCCACGCTGTAAGTCTAAAAGAAGCAACGTTTTAGGAGCATCACATAGGAAAAATGTGGTAGCAAGGTGGGCTAATTGGCTTTGGTAAAATTGTAAATGATCCCCAGTGTGTGTTGGATAGTGCTAGTGAATGGGCCAATCGCTGGTCGGCATGGACTCGGTGGGCCGAAGGGCCTGCATCCCCGCTGTATCTCTCCAATATGGACTTAGCACATCCACATGGTCAGGTGGTACAGCTGATAGGACAGCAAGGGGCGCAGCGGTAGAGTTGCTGCCTCACAGCGGCAGAGAGCCGGGTTCCATCCCGACTGCGGGCGCTGTCTGTACAGAGTTTGCACGTTCTCCCCGTGACCTGCGCGGGTTTCTCCTCAGAGATCTTCGGTTCCCTCCCACACTCCAGAGCCGTACAGGTTTGTAGGCTAATTGGCGTTGGTGAAAATGGCAAACGATGGTCCGCCGGAACATTGCAGCCAGGAGCCCACCGCGCGGTGCTGGTCTCTCACCGTGTTTCTTCTCACAGCTGACGGCACAGCCGAGCACGAGCTGCAGCATCCGACCCAGCTCCGCTGCGTCCGAGTGCTCGCCGATCAGGTTGACCTCGGGCAAATTGTACTCGGAGATCTGGTGGCCCAGAACCTGAAGGGAAAGCGAGTTTGAAATTAAAGCAAAGGGACGCTCTCTATGCCGGGAAAAGTGCCGGAGAAACTCAGCGGGTGCAGCAGCATCTATGGAGCGAAGGAAATAGGCAACGTTTCGGGCCGAAACCCTTGGGTTTCGGCCCGAAACGTTGCCTATTTCCTGCTGCACCCGCTGAGTTTCTCCGGCACTTTCGTCTACCTTCGATTTTCCAGCATCTGCAGTTCCTTCTTAAATCCAATTGTGGACGCAGCCCAGACCATCACACAAACCAACCTCCCTTCCGTAGACTCCATCTACACCTCACGCTGCCTCGGCAAGGCCAGCAGCATCATCAAGGACCAGTCTCACCCCGGCCGCTCCCTCTTCTCCCCTCTCCCATCAGACAAGAGGCACAGAAGTGTGAAAACGAATGCACACCTCCAGATTCCGGGACAGTTTCTTCCCGGCTGTTATCAGGCAACGGAACCATTCCATCAACAATTAGAGAGCAGTACTGAACTACTATCTACCTCTTTGGAGACCCTCAGACTATCTTTGATCAGACTTAGATACAGAATGCTGGTCAGGCAGCATTGGACTTTACTGGCGTTACCTTGCACTTAACGTTATTCAGGTTAGTCCCTTGATCATGTATCTGTACACTGTGGATGGCTCGATTGTAATCATGTATTGTCTTCCCACTGTTGTTGGATCGAAAACCCTTCTTCTGAAGGTCTCGACCCGAAACGTCATCCATTCCTTCTCTCCAGAGATGCTGCCTATCCCGCTGAGTTACTCCAGCATTTTGCGTCTATCCACCTATTACTTGCGAGGCATTATCCTGGCCCTCCTCCCTTCTCCCCCTGGCACAATCAGTCTGAAGAAGGTTCCCCACCCCAAACCTCACCTCTCCATGGTCTGCAGAGATGCTGTGTTACTCCAACAATTTTTTTTTTTGTAAAGAGCATCTGCAGTTCCTTGCTTCTATATACCTCCAGGTGATGTTAGCTGTGGATTGGTCACTCTTTCCAAGAGCAGGCCTGATCTTTGAACAGAGCTACTCTATATATATATATATATATATATATATGCATTTCGGTTCATTTAAGGGCTCAGTTTACCATCTTGTGCATTTAGTACCTTCTCAAAAATCCTGGAAGCATTAAAGAAATTTGACATTCACTGTTAACATATATTGTAGATTCACCCTCAGCTTTTTTGCGAGTAATGTCAATGGAGTTAAGAAAACAGGTCACTCCTTTACCGACTAACTCCTCAGGGCAAGAGGGCACTATGGAAACAACTAGACACCTGGGAGGCACGGTGGCACAGCAGTGGAGTTGCTGCCTTACAGGGCAGAGACCCAGGTTCGATCCTGACCGTGGGTGCTGTCTGTACGGAGTTACATGACCTGCGTGGGTTTTCTCTGACTGCCCCGGTTTCCTCCCACTCTCCAAAGACGTAATGGTTTGTAGGATAATTGGCTTCGGTAAAAAAATAGTCAATTGCCCCTAGTGTGTAGGATAGTGTTAGTGTGCGGGGATCGCTGGTCGGCGCGGACTCGGTGGGCCGAAGGGCCTGTTTCCCGCACTGTATCTCTAAACTAAACTAACAAAACCTGCCCTTGGTCCTCTTTAATTTATGCTTCTGTTAGTATACATTTTTCGAGTGGATCAAACAAATGCAATCGCTACGATGAATAGAAACAGCAGCTCTGAAAAGCGGGTGCAGAAAACATCCTGTGTTATCTTTCCTCACATGTTATATTCACAAAAGACAGCAGAGCAACCTTGCAAGTAGGTTTGAACATAAAATCTGCCGTTTGAAATCATCTTTGCCTCAAAAACCGCACAATGGTCACACAGTGTTGTTCAGCCTATGGACATGGATTCATACCTTGTTGCAAAATACTGGAGTAACTCGGCGGATCAGGCAGCATCTCTGGAGAAAAAGGACCCGAATCGCCACCTATTCCTTTTCTTCAGAGACGCTGCCTGACCCGCTGAGTTACTCCAGCATTTTGTGCCTATCTCTTAGGTGAATCAACTTTCACAGTCACAGAGCCATAAAACATGGAAACAAGTCCTTCAGAGGCTTGTTCTTCAGAGACTTGTTCAGAGAGAGAAACAAGGTGTCTGTGTAAAATCTTATTGCGTATTGTGTTTTTTTTTAAAAATGGTACCGCTGCTGGCAAATTCATTTCACTGCACGTATGTGTGTATGTGACAAATAAAACTAACTATTGACTATCCGGCCCAACTTGTCCAAGCCGACCAAGATGCCCATCAAAGCTCCTCCCATTTGCCTGCGTTTGGCCAATATCGCTCTAAACCGTTGCTATTCAACTACCTGTCCAAGTATCTTTTAAATTATCTATTATCTAAATGCTGTTATAGTACCTGCCACAACCACCTATTCTGGCAGCTCGTTCCATATACCCATCCCCTGTGTGTGAAAAAGTGGTCCCTCAGGTTAATCTATATAATTAAAAATCTCATCTTGACCAGTGTAGTGGGAAGAAGGGTCTCAACCCGAAACGTCGCCTATCTCCTTCGCTCCTTGGATGCTGCTGCACCCGCTGAGTTTCTCCAGCCTTTTGTGTACCCTCTCATCTTGACCACTTCCGTTTGCGCTGTATATTGATTTTAGAAAGAATGCTACCCTGTATCGCTGCGATTTTTGGCCATCTTACTCACAGTCCTCCTTCGCTGAGCCAGCCCCGAGGATTTTTCCCATCGATGAAAAAGAAAAAAGTTATGAATGTTTAAAAAACCTTGAGATCAGCTGATTGGTCCTCTTGCATGTCAATCACCGCAGTGAATGTAACGCCCCTTCCGGGGGGGGGGGGGGGGGGGGGGGGGGGGGGGGGGGGGGGGGGGGGGGGGATGGGCAGGACTATAAAACCTCGGATGCCTGGACGCGAATCAGTCACTCTGCAAGATCGCGAGGGAGAGGCCACGAATGTCATTCTAAGCTGCGAATCAACTGAACTGTGAGTCTGCAATATACTTGCAATAAATGATTTGTTAGCCCATGAGTTGTTTGGCCTGCTGCCCCGCCTGTGCTTGAAACTGCAATGCTTTATTAGGTCCGACTGTGTTTGGAAGGAATAAATGCTTTATTACAGCCAATCTCCCATCATTGGGGACCTTGGAACCATCTTGAATCTGACTTTATCTTGCACTATCTTGCAATAGAGTGTCAATCAATGTTTTTATTCTTTACCTGTCTACTGTGGATGGCTCAGACAATAGACAATAGGCGCAGGAGTAGGCCCTTCGAGCCAGCAGCGGCTGATTGTAATCATGTGTAGTCTTTTCTTTGACTGGATAGAATGCAAGCTAAAGCTTTTCATAGTACCCCGATACACGTCATAATAAACCAAACTAAATCTCCAGCACTGTATCTAAAAGGCTCAGCTATGCAATAATACAAACTCCACCCCAACCCCCCGAAATATTCTTAAAACAAGTCATTCTATAAATAATTAGGAGTACTTACATCGTGGTAATATTCCAACATGCTCTGAAGGATTTTCTTTAGGTTGCTGACCTGCATTGTTACGAGATTTAAACAGTCAGAATCTCTCACAAGTACAAGGGACATCAGTAGTCAGGAACATGATTAGGAATATAATAGTTACCGATCATTAACGCAAAAAACCAGCAAATACGTGGCAACGTGCAACAAAGACAGCTGAAAATTCATTTGGTTGTGACACTCTCGCTATGTTAGTTTAAAGTCGCTTACCCCGATCAGCAATACAGGCCCACCACTGATTATCCAGCATTTCTTTTCACCTGGATAAACTTACTGGAGCGCACTTGAAATCTCCCAAGCCCCCCCCGGGTGTCTAGGCTGGCTGAGGCAGCCGATCTTAACCACATCGGGATCTCCGTGGCCGATCGGCAGATTGAATTTGCCCCCTGCGGCTGAGGCTCAGGAACTCTGGCCCGGCCGGAGCCAGCCGACCTCTGAGACCGACTTTGCGGGCCGGTATCTCGACTCCTCGACAGACCGTTGCGGTGCCGCTGGACTCCTCTCGAAGGCCGTGACCTCTTGGTCTGGCAAAATGGATAATCCAGAAAGACCCTGGTACCAAGGGTGCTGGAAGATCAGTGGTGGACCTGTAGTTTAGACCATTTACATGATACGATAAAACTTTATTCATCACTGGAGGGAAATTGGTCTGCTGACAGTTACAGCACTCAAGGTACACGAAATCTTGGAATTAAAAGTGAAAACAAAAAGGAAAAAAACAAGCAACTGTTGGCTGGCTGCCGTGTGCACAGCATCTTCACCACAACAAATGAACAAACAAACATAGACTTATCCACTGGGCAGAGGATTCGAAAACTAGAATGCCCCCCTCCTCCACACCGAGTCCCCCTTTGTCTCCCACCGTCCCTCACGGCAGTCCCCCCGCGCCGGACCCCCATTGTTTTCCATGGCGGTCCCCAAACACTGGGTCCCCATTGTCTTCCCCTCCCCCCCCACCGCCATGCTAATCGACCGTCGATCGCGAGTCGTCGCCCCCACTGCCGAGGCTCATGCTGCCGCCGCCGCCGAGACTCCCGAGATTATAGACGAGGCAAAAATCCCTGACTCGTATCTATAAATCTGTGACCAACCAGCAGATCAATACGTCTGAAGAAGGGTCTCGACCCGAAACGTCGCCTATCTCCTTCGTTCCTTAGATGCTGCTGCACCCGCTGAGTTTCTCCAGCTTTTTGTGTACCCCAGATCAATACTTTACACTGATTCCCATCAGCAAGTTAAATCAGCAAACACCAGATAACAATGCGGTTTTTACTTTCCCCTCAAATGTCGCAAAGCACTATCTTATTACTATTCGGAGATCAGATACCATGTTAGTTTGAAATAAAATTGATGAAAGTTTTCATCGTTGCATCTCAAATTTCTCTGTAGATGGTGAAAGATAATTTGCAATGTAATAATGAACAATAACAAGTTTTGATTCACAGTGATAAACAAATGAGCAAGACTTTCTGCAGATTATGTATGTCTGATAGATTACGTACATCTAAATTTGATCTCATCCCATATTGTGAAAAATAACTTACTCTTGGATTGGAAAGAAAACACTGAATGTGCTTTAGGAAGGGCACATTCAGTAGCTACATTAAAAATATTCCTTTTTTATGCCGCCACCAAATTACACTTCACAATAATACTTGCACCCATATTTGATATCTTGGTTTAGGTGTTTAACAATGAAGGAAGCTTCTTCCTTTTGTTTCCCTGACATTAGGTCAATAAGTACAATGGCTTGGGCTGGCCCAGCGGTAGAGTTGCTGCCCCACAGCGTCAGAGATCGGCTTCGATCCCGACTACGGGGTGCTGTCTGTCGGGAGAGTGTACGCTCCCCTGTGACCGCGTGGGTTTGCTTTGGTTCCCCCCCCCCCCCCCCCCCCCCCCCCCCCACTCCAAAGACGTGCAGGCTTGTGGGCTAATTGGCTTTGGTGAACTTGTAAATTGTCCTGAGTGTGTGGGATAGTGCTATTGTACGGGGTGACAACTGGTCGACGTGGAATTTGTGGACCAAAGGGCCTGTATATGCACTGAATCTCTTAAGTCTAAAGGCTTCTTGTATATGTCCCAAGATACTGTGCAGATGTCAGACAGACAAAAGTGTTGGAGAAACTCAGCAGGTGCAGCAGAATCTATGGAGCGAAGGAAATAGGCAACGTTTCGGGCCGAAACCCTTCTTCAGACGGATGTAGGGTGGGGGGGTGGGGAGAAGAAAGGAGGAAGGAAGCAGAGGAGCCAGAGGGCTGAGGGAGAGCTGAGAAGGGGAGGCGACAGCAAGGGCTACCGGAAATTGGCGAAAGTCAATGTTCATGCCGCTAGGGTGCAGACTGCCCAAGCGGAATACGAGGTGCTGCTCCTCCAATTTCCGGTGGTGCTCACTCTGGCCATGGAGGAGGCCCAGGACAGAAAGGTCGGATTTGGAATGGGAGGGGGGAGTTGAAGTGCTGAGCCACAGGGAGATCAGGTTGGTTAATGCGGACCGAGCGGAGGTGTTCGGCGAAACGATCGCCAAGGCTACGCTTGGTCTCACCGATGTAGATCAGCTGTCAGACAGAGTATGATCCTACCTTCACTGTGCTAACACTCTGTAAATGTAACGAGGTTAGGCACCCAACTAAACCTTTACCAGGAACTACAGATGCTCCTCGACTTACGATGCACATTCAGTAGAAACTGTACTCAGAATATTTGAATTTTGACCTTTTCCCGGGCTAGCGATATGCGGTACGATACTCTCTTGTGATGCTGGTCAACGGCAGCGAGCCGCAGCTCCCAGTCAGCCAAGCGATGTCGCTGCCGTGCCCCAGCACCACGAGAGAGTATCGTACCGCATATCTCTAGCCACGAGAATGTTTGGTAGGCTGGGTGTATTAGATACATTTTCCACTTACGATGTTTTTGATTTACGATGGGCTTATTGGAACGTAACCCCATCGTAAGTTGAGGAGCACCTATAATGGCAGTTCCAGGCGAGATTAGCTGGACTAACATAGAAAATAGGTGCAGGAGGAGACCATTCGGCCCTTCGAGCCAGCACCGCTGACTAGCTGAGTATATGATAGACGCAGGCTGCGGAAACAGGCCCTTTAGCCCACCGAGATCACGCCGACCAGCGATCATCCGACTATGACAATTTACAATTTTGAGTACAAAAAAAGCCCAAAATACACCAACAAACCCTTTGTACGCGTTTGGAGTGTGCGAAGGAAGCCGAACACCACGAGAAAAACTGATGTGGGTCACAGGGAGAACGCGTACAGACTCCGCACACACACCAGCACACCCGTGTCATAGAGATCGAAACACCCGGGATTTATACTCGGCGCTGTAGAGGCGACACTAGAGCGTCACTGTGTTGCTATGCCACACTGAACTCATGAGAAAAGGAAGCCATGCACGCCTAGGGAAAAGTACTCTCGCGTAGTCAGGGCACACAGTCACCATTAGTCCCCACTAATCAGTACAATAATTTTCTGTCCGTACATGTGGCCCAAAGCAAAAGTTTGCCCTCAAACACAGCATCACACGAGATCCTACCTCACCCACAATCGCCCCTCACAGAAACCATTGTGTTTACACCAGCACCTTTGTGACTCGACATCAAAACATTAGGCCATCTCTCTTTGAGCTCACATCAATACATTTATATTATGAGCGAACCTAACTACCCAAACTCATTTTCTTACCTTGCTTCTGAACAATTTGAACCCTCCAGCAGTTGCGAATGAACTTTCGACAAAGGGGGTCCAAGATCGATTGATTTAGGTTGTGTAACGTTAACATCAGATAAATCTTCACCTGGCATATTGATTTGTGTCCACGAACAGCTGCACTCGTGCATACGAAACCTATAGCTTCAGCCCTAATACACCTCAGTCCCCCACAGTGCACAGTTCATTCCAACAGCTCTCACCGAGTTTAAAAAAAAACATCACAAACACTCGTGCTAAGCACAAGGAGACCTGAACAGTCGCAGCGTTAACAGTCGGAGACTCCGGAGGATGTCTCCTACGCTAACGCGCAAGGCTAACTCGGTGAACCACTCAACATAACAAGAGCAGGTAAGGCACACGGGAAGACCCGAAGGCAAGATTTTTCAACAAAAGACGAACACAAATGTCCACGAGAGTCCCGAATACTGAACAGTGGCCATTCACTAGTAAAACTCATCCGAGTTCTCATTCACAAGGCCAACTCGGGGGAACTCTTGGAAATGAACTCACATACCGTGGGACGGGGTCAGTGAGCGGAAACAAAATAGAACACGGCAGAACAAGAGGCAGGAGCAGAATTAAACACTCCTGTTTTGATAGTCATCGTTCCGTTTACAGAGCAGAACAGGTCAAGTACGTCGTAGAAAAGCGCAACTCCACATGATTATTTTTCACGTAGTCGATCGTATTTCCTCCTGACAATTATAGACGGAAATCCACAATCACAGGAGAGGGCGCAATAACTCTGTATATAAGTCAGCAACCCAGGTCATCATCGACCCGAATCTCTTACTACTGTGAGGCCAACAACTCTCACAACCACGCAATCGACAAAACGGAGAGGGAAGGATAATGGGTTAAAATTGAAAAGTAAGTATATACCAATGGACCAGGCCGCAGTCTGGGAAGTAATTACAAAATCCAAGCAGCGAGTAAAAGACTCATCAGAAGAGAGAACAGTGGGGTCTTGGAGAGAAAATGTGTTGTTTTATATGTTTGAACATCTACGATGTTCTGGCCACCCTCGACCTTTCAGAATCATTCTGCGATTAATCACCCTATTATTCCACCGGACCAACAGAGACATCAGTGAAAAATGAAACGACAATACAAAAAAAAAAACACCCACGGTCTGCTCTCCAAGACACCCCCTCAAAAAAAAAACCGTGTCTACTAAAGCACCAATGGATTACGCATGTCCAAACCACGGCTCCACACCGTCTCCAATCCCCGCCATTTAGAGACCCGTCATTACGATCCCCACAAACCCGAGAACAGTGAGGCCCTCGTTCACCGCACCCACACCTTCCGCTGACACGACAGATTCTGTCTTGCGCGCCAGCCCCTGGCGGCAGCAATTATCTTCGGCTCACCCCCGACACCCACCCCCCCATACTCCACCAACCCCCTCCCTCCCTCCCCCCCCCGCATGGTGCGAGAGCGACACAATAGCATATCCCTTCCTCATGGTCATGAACAACCATGGCAAGCATGTAAATACGAGAATAGGCAGCTGTGACAGGAGGGTGTGGGATCTCCAGAGAACAAGGCCAGTTAATTATTATAAATGCAAATAAAACACTGTAAACAAAACAAATTCCTATATCATTTCAGGTAGAACTGCGGAAGAATAGTAGTCATGGGAGGCGCCACCTCAGGTCATTTATGACTGCGCAACATGGGTGATGTATCCTTGTCGGAATGCACAGCCTAGGCGCCGCGGATAATGGTCATGTGGAGGCGACAGGACTGTTGCCACATAAGCAGCAAGTCCCACCCCTCTCCACGCCGCGCATCGAACAACAAACATGAATACAAGTCATGGCCGTTACAGTTTGGCACCAAAGCGCCAGGTCGCAGGCGCCATGCCAGAGCGAAGGTTGATATCGCCAGACAACACCACTGCCTTAGGCTCCGACTTCCAAGTATATTCTTGAGGTACTTTACCAGGTCATCCAGAGCCTTTTTCCATGACTGGATATGGCCACAAAAAAGGTCAAGTGGAGGTTTTAAATCAGAGTTTCCCCTCCTCCTAGAGGGACCGCTTCCCAGACTGACGAGCTCCCATCTAGCCCGAATATATATGTCATTCCAATTCCTCATATTCGCACTTCACCTTCAAACCTCCAGATCCATTGATCTACACATCTCTTCGATAAAACCCCTAAACCAGGCCTCGTTATTAAACCAAGCGGGATCACTGCAGAAAAGAATACAAATGACTCTAACTGGGACAATATAGAAGAATACAACACAATACTTCCCATCACAGTCACACTAACAATTGGCCAAACAAATATCCACAAATTTTCTTTTAACTAACACAGACGCACTTGATGTAAATCCTGAGGCCATTATATTTTTGGGGGGATACTGACGTATACAGGTTAGGGACGACAGGGCCTGTTTCTTTCCATGTTGTCACCGCCTCCCAAATGCTGGATGTATTCAACATCAGCAACTACTAAACACAACTTCAAGACAACTCCGAACTATAACAGCCATATATGCGCACTTCATATCTGCTTATTTTAAGTGTATGTTGTGATAGATATATATATCTAATATATATCATATATTCTGGTTGTGCTGCAGCATAGCAAAATTTCAACTGTTCCCTATCGACACATGACAATAAACTCTCTTGAACTCTTGACTTGCCTGAAGCAAGAGGCCCCAACCTGACAAACATCGCCGGATCATCCATTAATACTCAATATACCCATCCCAGAATGCTGCCTTGACCTGCTGAGCAATATTCTATCGAGTACTTTGTGTCGTTATCCTCACGCACGTCTTCCAAAAACACTGTTCCTATTCCTACTTTCTTGTACAATTCCAATTATTGTAGCAAATTTTGCACGACACCCATATTCACTATATGAAGGTCTTCTGAAGCTGGCTTCTGGCGAGGGTCCAGAAGAGGACATACACAAGAATGATCACCAGGAAATGGTAGGTTACCCTATGACAAAGCTTTTTAACGGCACTGGGCCCTGACTCACATCTCGACTGGAGTCTTTGAAAGAATAGCGCGGGAGCGACCTCATTGAAAACCTTACAAGAATAGTAGAAAGGCCTGAAAGAGTGCGTGAGAGAGTCTTTTACCCAGAGGTCATTAGCCTCACTAATACAAGGATCGCGTCTTTTTAGGAAGGATATTAGGAGGAAATAATTCATATCAGAGGCTGGTGAATCTGTGAATTGATTGCCGCAAGCGTGCTGGTGAGTTTCCAGTGCGCAGTGATGTGCATATTGATAGAGTACTCTCGAGTCCAGAGAAATTCGTTGATGAGCTAATGGAAGCGGGTGTAGTGGTCGAGAGTAGTTATGTAAGTGGAGAGAGTGCAGAAGAATGGTTGTCAGCGAGAGAGAGAGATGCAGCATGAGTGATATGGCGGGAGATAGACTGAGGGCTAATGGGTCGGAGCTACGAGACTCCTAGGACGCTTAATACGGGGCGGTCTGTCGCATGCTAGGCTGCATACATTTGCAGCCTACAGTCTTAAGAGTATTATTGTCGATTATAGAGACTGACGTATAGTAACGCTTCGCATTATACACATCTTCTGAAATCAAATAATTCCTCTGCTCTCTTCCCTGTTCTGACCATCGATGACTCCTAAAACATACACATCATTATCCTACACACTAGTCAAAGACAAAGTGCAAAAGGAGTTATTCTTGTGTCCCTGACAGGACAATGAAAAGGCTTTCTTCCAAATACACAACAAACAGAGTAGATTGACTACAATATATTCTTAAAAAACATCACATTAATTAATAAATTAATAAAATGCAAATACCAATGGAGGGTTTAAAATGATCAGAGTTTTGTCCGAGCCAGTTTTAATACCTGATGGCTGTGGGAAGTAGCTATTCCCTGAACTGGTCAGTGCAGTTCTCATGCTCCTGTACATTCCTACCCAAGTAAACGGAGATTTTTGTCCAGGTGGTGTGGGCCTTGATTGATGCTGCCAGCCTTTTAGAGCAGCTACTGGTAAGATCCCCTCATGATAAAGTCACGAGAGCCGATTTGGTTCTGTTTTTCGCAGGCAAGTTACAGAGCCAAATTAGCCTACAAACCCAGTAAACGTCTTTTTAGTGTAAGAGGTTAACCGCAACTGGAGAAATCCCACACAATCACAGGGAAAACATACACAGAGACTGTGCAAAGCACCGTGGTCAGATCAAAGCCCTGTCTCTGTATTAAGCGAAACTCTACCGCTGCGCCACCATGCGATCTCCTGATCAGTTTCTCAGAGAACGTTGACCTGAATCTTTGTCGTTCTCCCTCCAATGTTGACCCGTCTGATCTGTTGAGCCCCTTTTCCAATGTTTGCTTTTGATTCAGGTATCCACTACCTCCAGTTTTCTCTGTTTTTTTTTTTGTGTCCAATTATAGTCTGGTAACTCTATGGCAAGCATTGAGCCATATTTAATCCATGGTTACGAACACGCTACATTGGCGACTCTCCTCCCCAAAATAGACCTGTGTGTTGAAACACAATCTACTTACATATGGTTAAGAACCTGGGATATTACAACTCCCTGTCAGATTGCTGAGTACAAGCGATGACACATAAACTCTGGATTCTAAGTAGGAAAAGGTACAAATTGTTACTGCAGAGGGAAAGGAGAAGGTAAAAAACATATTTCTCTAACACGTTCCATCGTGCCCTGTTTTTGAAATTACTCACTCAAAAACTAAGAGGCATCAGAAAGTGTGACTGATTCACCCTACCATCGAATGTAATCTATACATTTCATCACAGGTGCCCATTCTTAGTCCCGGCGTGTCCAAACATATGAACCAATTGGGGAATACTATCTTCTAATTCTGAAAGCATTACAGTATATGTTTTTGGTACTGAAGAAATGATTCACATTTTTTCGGTTTTCAATAAAATCTGTATATGTATGCGACAATGTTTGTCTAGGTCAAGATAACATATAACTGGCACCTTGCGACCTTTTTGGTTCCTCCCAAAGAATGGTCCAGTGCTGAACCTCCCCACCATCGAAGGGATCTACAGGAAACGCTGCCTCAAGACAGATCAAAAATCATCGATACTAGTACTGATTGGAGATGAATACAGCCAAGATCACATTGAATGGCGGTCTGCTCGAAGGGCCGAATGGCCTACTCACTGCAGCCTATCAACTCAAAAACCAACAGCACTTTCGTGTCTTCCTCTCTCCTCCCTGCTTATATCGGGAAGAAGGTATAAGACCTTAAAACTGATCTCAGGTTAAGAACAGCTTCTCTCATCGCCCATCAGGCTCTTGACCACTTGTACAACTGAATTCTCAACCACTACAGACTTCACTACGCAGAGGTAGATCTGTGTACTGTGAACTTTGCACTATTGTGGAGAGCTGTTCATGCATGAATAACGATAATTCATAGCATATTTATTGGTTGTTTTGGATCTAATCGCCTATAAAGTTGCAGCAGTAAAATGTCATTGTTCTAGTCCACACCTGACCAACAAACACACTTAACTTTAGTGAGGCAGTGGTGTAAACCAATTCCCAATCTCCAGCTAATACACAGGCTGGATGTTTTTTCACAGCATACTAACCAAAGCAGAAACGGTCACTCTTCGACACTACATTCCAACCTGTTTTGCAGCAAATTAAACAGCAAATAATATATAAGATAGTAGTATATTTTGTATAATATATTATCAACGACTTTAATAATTCTTCAAATTTAAAAGATGTGTGACCCAATTGAACGGAGTTGCAATTCTTCTAAAAAACTCTAGGCCCCCCCAAAAAGAGCCAAATTAAACTAAATTTTATTAATCATACAACAGTATTCATTTACAAACAGATGAACTTCCAAATATATTGTTCCGCACAA
>CM069166.1:15022189-15106132 GCA_035221665.1 Okamejei kenojei | reverse complement strand
CAGATACATGTAGTTTGAAATAAAATCTGATGAAAGTTTTCATCGTTGCATCTCAAATTTCTCTAAATGGTTAAAGATAATTTGCAATGTAATAATAGAACAATAACAATTTTTGAGTCAACAGTGATAAACAAAGACAAGACTTTCAGCTGATTATGTATGTCTGAAAGATACGTACATCTAAATTTTATCACATCCCATATTGTGAAAAATAACTTACCTCTTGGATTGGAAAGAAAACACTTGAATGTGCTTTATGGAATGGCAACAATTCAGTAGCCAAACATTAAAAAATATTCTTTTTTATGCCGCCACCAAATTACACTTCACAATAATACTTGCAACCATATTTGGATACTTGTGTAGGTGTTTTTAACAATGAAGAAGCTTCTTCTTTCCTTTGTTTCCTGACATTAGGTGCAATAAGTACAATGCTTGGGCTGGCCCAGCGTTAGAAGTTTGCTGCCCCACAGGGTCAGAGATCGGGGGCTTCATCCCGACTACGGTTGCTGTCTGTCGGAGATGTACCTCCCCTGTGACCGCGTGGTTTGCTTGGTTTTCCACCCCCCCCCCCCCCCCCCCACTCCAAAGACTGCAGCTTTGTGGAAAATGGCTTTGGTGAACTTGTAAATTGTCCTAGAGTGTTTGGGAAAGTGCAACTTTACGGGTGACAACTGTCGACCGAGGAATTTGTGGAACCAAGTGCCTGTAAATGCCCTGAATCTCTAAGTCTAAGGCTTCTTGTATATGACCCAAAATACTGTGCAGAGGTCACAGACAAAAGTGTTGGAAAACATCGCAGGTGCAAGCAGATCTATGGAGCGAAAGGAATAGCAACTTTCGGCCAAAACCCGTCTCATACGGATGTAGGGTTGGGGTGGTGGGAGAAAGAAAGGGGAAGACCACAGATGAGATTCGCAGATGGCTTAAGGGAGAGCTGAAAGGGAGGCGCCAGCAGAGGGCTACCAGAAATTGGCGAAAGTCAAATGTTCATGCCGCTAGGGTGCAGACTGGCCAAGCGCATACAGGTGCTGCAGCTCCTCCAATTTCCGGTGGTGCTCACTCTGGCCATGAGGAGGCCCAGACAGAAAGGTCGGAAATGATGGAGGGGGGAGTTGAAGTGGCTGACCACAGGGAGATCAGGTTGGTCAAGCGACCGAGCGGATGAGGTTCCGGCGAAACGATTGCCAAGGCTAACGCTTGGTCTCACCGATGACGAACATCTGTCAGACAGAGTATGATCCTACCTTCACTGTGCTAACACTCTGTAAATGTAACGACGTTAGGCACCCAACTAAACCTTTACCAGGAACTACAGAAGCTCCTCGACTTAACGACGCACATTCAGTAGAAACTGTACTCAGAATATTTGAATTTTGACCTTTCCCCGGGCTAGCGATATGCGGTACGATACTCTCTTGTCGATGTCTGGTTCAACGGCAAGCAGCGCAGCTCCCAGTCATCCAAGCGATGGTCGCTGCCGTGCCCCCAGCAACCAACGAGAGAGTAATCAACGCATATCTCTAGCCACGAGAATGTTTGGTAGGCTGGGTGTATTAGATCCATTTCCCAACGGACGTATGAGATGGGAGTATAATAAGAGTGTATTGATCTATGGAATCGTGCTATCATAGGTAGAACAGCATTCAAATTAGACCCTCATCGTAAGATCTTGAGGACACCTATAATGGCAGTTCCAGGCGAGATTAGCTGGGACTAACATAGAAAAAGGTGGCAGGAGTAGACCATTCGAATCCCTTCGGCCCAGCACCGCTGACTAGCTGAGTATGATAGACGCAGGCTGCGGAAACAGGCCCTTTAGCCCACCGAGATCACGCCGACCAGCGATCATCCGACTATGACAATTTACAATTTTGTACCAAAGCCAAATAACCTACAAGCTTTGTACGCGTTTGGAGTGTGGAAGGAAGCCGGAGCACTCGGAGAAAACTGATGTGGTCACAGGGAGAACGTACAGACTCCGTACACACAGCACCCGTGGTCAGGATCGAACCCGGGGTTCTGGCGCTGTGAGGCACTGCGTCACTGTGTGCTGCCCACTGAACCATGAGAAAAGGAAGCCAGATTCCTGGGAAAAGTTCCGCGTGTCAGGGCACTGTCACATTAGTCCCCACTAATGTAAAATTATGTTCTGCAGCATGTGGCCAAAGAAAGTTTGCCTCAAGAAAAGTCTCGATCCACCTCCCCATGCCCTCCAGAACCATTGTGTTACACCAGCACTTTGTGCTCGACACAAATACATGGCCATCTACTCATTTAGCTCTCAGTACATTTATAGAGCGAACCATGACCCAATCTTTTCTTACTTGCTTCTTGAACTTTGACCGTCAGCAGTTGAATGAACTTTGAGCAGAAGGGGGCAGATCGGATTGATTAGGTTGTGTAACTTTACATCAGATAATTTCCTGGCATATTGATTTGTGTCACGTAGCTGCACTGTGCATACGACCTATAGCTTCAGCCTAATAGCCCTGTCCCACAGTGCGAGTTCATTCCAAGAGCTCTCCCGAGTTTAAAAAAAAATCAAACTCGTGGTAAGCACGGAGAATGAACGTAGCGGGTACGTCGGAGCTCGGGACGACCTCCTAGAGCAGCTAACAGGCGAGGTACTCGGAACACTCAAACGCAGGGTAAGCACGTGAAGACCCTTGAAGATTTTTCAACATGATGAAAAATGTCACGCAGTCCCGAATACTGACGATTGGCCATTACAGTAATTCTCCGAGTTATCGAATCAAGCCAAACTCGGGGAACTCTTGGATGCATCTCATACGTGGGACAGGGTTTGAGAGGGAAACAAATAAAACAAGCTGAACAGGGAGGCAGGAGCAATTTATACAGCTACCGTTTGATAGTTCAGTTCGTGTCCGTTACAGAGAGAAAGTCAGTAGGTGTAGAAAAGAACTCCAATGTTTTTGGTGTTCGTATTTCTGCCTGTCAATTATAGACGGAAATCCACAATCACAGGGAGATGGTGCAAACCTCTGTATAGTCAGCAACACGATGCTCATCATCGAACCCGTATCTCTGACACTGTGAGCCACAACTCGACCCCTCGCACAAGAGAGGGAAGATAATGTAAATTGAAAAAGTAGAGTATATACCAGTGGCAGGCCCGCAGGGCTGGGAGAGGTAATTAGAATCCAGTACAGCGAAAAGCTCATCAGAAAGAAGAACAGTGGGTTGGAGAGAAAATGTGTAGTTGTATATGTTGAACAACGATTTCTGGCACCCTCGATTCAGGATCCATCTGGATTATGCCGATTTCCGGAACCAACAGAGTCAGTGCAAATGAACGACAATACACTCTCCATGTCCTGGCTAAAGACAACCCACCTCCGGTCTCTAAAGCACCATGAGTGCCCGTCCCGGCTCCCACCGTCTCCCGCGCCAATTAGAGACCGCGCTTACCGATCCCACACCGAACAGTGATCCCTCGTCACGGCACCCACACCTTCAGCTACACGGCAGATTCTGTTGCAGCCCCTGGCGCAGCAATTACTTCAGGCTCCCCCCCCCCTCCCCCCATTCCACCAGCCCCCTGCCCTCGCCCTCCACCCGCTTGGTGAGACTAAGAGGTCATTCCCCCCAACATGTTATGTAAAACATGGATATTAATATGAGTAGGCATTGAGGAGGGAGGGTGGGGATCTCAGATGAACAAGGCATTATAATATTAGATAAATTGCAAAAATCAAGAAGTGTAAAACGATCAATATTACCTTCAATTAATAATGGTAGAATGGAAGAATAGTTAGTAGGGCCCCCCCTCGGTTCATGACTGACCAGGGTATGTATTCCTGGTCGGATGCAAGCATGGTCATGTCATGTGGAGGACAGCTGTTGCCCCATGCAGCACGTCCCCTCCTCTCCACTATCGCTCATCGATCCCAAAGAACAGCAGGGCCGTTACAGTTTGGCACCACGCCGTCGCAGGAGCTGCCAGAGCGAAGGTTGTAGACAACAACAAACTGCCTAGGGGCTCCCGCTCCGATATTCTTGAGGTTTACTCCAGAGCCCTTTTCCATGACTGGATATGGCCACAGGCGGCAGTGGAGTTTTAAATCAGAGAGTTTCCCCTCTCCCAAGATGGACTGCCTTTCCCAGGCCTGACGAGCCCCCTCTGCCGAAAATATTATGTCAATTCTCATATCTTCGCACTCACCTTCAACCTCCAGTCGTTGATATCTTCCTTGATACGCCCTAACCAGGCCTCATTAAACCAGGCGGGATCACTGCAGAAAAGATACAGAATGACTCTTAACTGGGACAATATAGAAGAATACAAAACATTCATCACAGTCACTAACAATTGGCAACAAATATCCACAAATTTTCTTTTACTGACAGGCACTTGATGTAAATGGGCCATTTTGGGTAGTGTAAGCAGGTTGGGCGACAGGGCCTGTTTCCATGTTGTACGCCTCCAAATGGCTGGATGTTTCAATCAGACTACTAAACACAACTTCAAACAAACTCCGAACTATAACAGCCTATTGCACTTTATCTGTTTATTTAAGTGTGTGTATAATATATATATATAAATATAAATAAATATTCTGTTGGGCTTCAGCAACAAGAATTTTCATTGTCCTATCGGGGACACATGACAATAAACTCTCTTGACTCTTGACTTGACTGAAGCAAGGCCCCAACCTGAAACTTCGCCGACCATATCCCTCCACAGATGCTGCCTGACCTGCTGAGTTCTTCGAGCACTTTGTGTTTCCTCCCGTTTCAATCTGTTTCCTTTCATTTCTTTCATCCAATTTAATTGTGATCAATTTGGGGGCACCAGAGGCATTGAAGGATGTGGCTGGCTCTGAGAGGTCCAGAAGAGGTTTACAAGAATGATCCCAGAAAGGTAGGTTAACCTATGACAACTTTTAACGGCACGTGGCCTGTACTCGCTGGAAGATTAGAAAAATGAGGGGGACCACATTGAAACTTACAGAAAGAGGAAGGCCCGGATAGAAGTGCGTGGAGAGTATTGGACCAAGGATTCATAGCCTCATAAATTAAGGACGCTCTTTATGAAGAGATGAGGAGAAATTTATTTAGTCAGAGGGTGGTGAATCTGTGGAATTATTTGCCGCAGAAGGCTGTGTTGGCCAGGTCAGTAGATATTTTTGAAGGCAGAGACAGATAAATTCTTGATTAGTACAGGTGTCAGAGGTTATAGGGAGAAGGCAGAAGAATGGGGTCAGGAGGGAGAGATAGATCAGCCATGATTGAATGGCGGAGTAGACTTGATGGGCTGAATGGTCTAATTCTACTCCTATTCCTTATGACCTCTGCCTCTAGCTGCTTACTCTGCCTCTAACTAATATTTACTTTGACGAGTTTAATCTCCATCACACATTTTTTTTTTCAAAACTACCCCCCCCCTTTTTCCCTCTGCTCTCTTCACCTGTTCCTGACCATCGATGACTCCATACACTATCATTATCCTACACACTAGGGTCAAAGACAAAGTCAAAAGAGTTTATTGTCATGTGTCCCTGACAGGACAATGAAATGCTTTCGTTGCATAGCACAACAGAACATAGTAGGCATTGACTACAATTATATACTTAAATACACACATTAATTAATAAATTAATAAAATGCAAATACCAGATGGAGGGGTATAAATGTTCAGAGTTTTGTCCGAGCCAGGTTTAATAGCCTGATGGCTGTGGGGAAGTACTATTCCTGACCTGGGTCCATTGCAGTTCTCGGCTCCTGTACCTTTCTTACCCGAAGGTAGCTGGGAGATGTGTGTGTTGCCAGGTTGGTGAGGTCCTTGATGATGCTGCCCGCCATTTTTTTGAGGCAGCACTGTGGTAGATCCCCTCGATGGAAGGAAGGTCAGAGCCGATGGGTCTGTTCGCAGGGTCAAGTTACAGAAGCCAAATAACCTACAAACCCAGTAACGTCCTTTGTATGGTAAGATGTAACCGAGCAACTGAGAAATCCCACACACAATACAGGAAAACATACAAATCGACTGTGCAGAGAGCAGCCGTGTCAGGACAAGCCCTGGTCTCTGGTGATGTAAGGCAAAACTCACCGCTTGCGCACCAAGCCACTCCTTGATCATCTCCATGGAGAATCGTTGACCTGAATCTTTGGTCGTTCTCCCTCCATGGGTGACGTCTGATCTGTTGAGCCCTTTTTCAATGTTTGCTTTTGTTTCAGGTATCCACTACCTCCAGTTTCTCTGTTCCAATTATAGTCTGGTAACTCTATGTCAAGCATTGAGCCATAATTAATCCATGGTGTACGAACACTGCACATTGGCGACTCTCCCTCCCAAAAGTTGACTGTGTGTTGAAAGCACAAGTCTACTTACATATGGTTAAGAACCTGGGATATTACAACTCCGCTGGTCAGATGTTGCTTGGTGGTACAAGGCGATGACACATGAAACGTCTGGATCTAAGGTAGGAAAGAGGTACATTGTTACGGCAGAGGGAAGGAAGGTAAGAAAACATATTTCTCTTAACACGTTCCATCGTGCCCTGTGGAAATTACAATCACTCAAAAAACTAAGGAGCTGCATAAGTGGTGACATGATCTCCCCTACCATCGAATGTATCTATACAATCATCACAGGTGCCGTTCTTAGTCACGTGTGTGGCCAAACAGATGACAAATTGTGGAATACATCTCTTCTAATTCTGAAAGCATTACAGGTATATTGTTTTGTACTGAAGAAATGATTCACATTTTTTTCGGTATCAGTGAAATCTGTAATATGTTATGCGACAATGTTTGTCTAGGTCAAGATAACATATATCTTGTCACCTGTGCGACATTTTGGTTTCACCTCCCATATGAATGGGGGTCCCCAGTGCTGACCTCCCCACCATCGAAGGGATCTACAGGAAGCGCTGCCTCAAGACAGTCAATATCATCAGTACGGGGTACTGATTGGGGATGATCAGCCATGATCACATTGAATGGCGGTGCTGGCTCGAAGGGCCGAATGGCCTACTCTTGCACCTATCATCTCAAAGACCTACAGCACTTTCGGTGTCCTCTCTTCTCACTGCTATGATCGGGAAGAAGGTATAAGAGCCTTAAAACTGATCTCCAGGTTCAAGAACAGCTTCGTCTCATCGCCCATCAGGCTCTTGACCCACCTTGTACAACCTGAACTCAACCACTACAGACTTTGCACTACGATGGTAGTTCGGTGTACTGTGAACTTTGCACTATTGTGGAGAGCTTCATGCAGAATAACTGATAATTCATTGCATATTTATTTGGTTGTTGTTGGATCTAATCGGCCTATAAAGTTGCAGCAGGTAAGAATGTCATTTGTTCTAGTTCACAAAACCTGACCACAAACAACACTTAACTTATTGAGGGGCTGTGGGGTTTGTAACCAATTCCAAGTCTCCAGCGTAAAACACAGGCTGGATGTTTTTTCACAGCAGGAATAACCAAAGCAGACGTCACTCTTCGGACACTAATCCAACCTGTTTTGCAGCAGAATATACTGCTATGAATAAATATATATATGTATATAATTGTATCAACACTTTATGACTCTCAAATTTTAAAAAGTGTGTGACCCAATTGAACGGAGTTGCAATTCTTCTAAAAAGCTTCTAGCCCACCAAAAAGCCAAATTAAACTAAATTTAATTAAATCAGCTACAGTATTCATTTACAAACAGTATGAACTTCCAAAATATATTGTTCCGCACTTATGAGAGACAGAATTCAGACTGTCAATTTGAGGAAGGACATCCTTGTGATTGAGGCAGTGCAGCGTAGGTTCACGAGTTTTTTGATCCCTGGATGGCGGGACTTCAAATGAGAGAAAGATTGAAAAGCTCTAGGCTTTATTCACTGGAGTTTAGAAGGATGAGGGGGGATCTTATAGAAACATATAAAATTATAAAAGGGCTGGACAAGCTAGATGCAGGAAAAATGTTCCCCATGTTGGCCGAGTCCAGAACTAGGGCCAAATTCTTTGAAATAAAGGGGAGGGCCATTTAAGACTGAGGTGAGAAAAAAACGTTTTCTCCCAGAGAGTTGTGAATGTGGAATTCCCTGCCACAGAGGGCAGTGGAGGCCAAATCACCCGATGGATTTAAGAGAGAGTTGGATAGAGCTCTAGGGGGCTAGTGGAGTCAAGGGATATGGGGAGAAGGCAGGCATGGGTTATTGATTGGGGACGATCAGTCATGATCACAAGGAATGGCGGTGCTGGCTCGAAGGGCCAAATGGCCTCCTCCTGCACCTATTTTCTATGTTTATTAGTGTACCCCTAATGTGGCCTTCTTTACATCAGCAAGACCACGTGTAGTCTGGGCGACCGTTTCACCGAACACCTGCGATCTGTCTGACAAGGTTTGCTGGATATCTCGGATGCGAATCATTTTAATTCCCCTTCCCAGACTAACCTTTCTGTCCTGGGCCTCGTACATTACCCGAGGGAGGCCACACGAAAAAGGAGAGGAACTGCACCTCGTATTCCACTTGGGTAGTGTACAACTCAACAATATGGACACAGAATTCTCCAATTTTAAGTAATATACAGGTCTCATAGAGATTTTTCGGCACCCTCGGTTCCAGTAAATTCAACCTGCTAATTGGCTGCGGAAGTCCCAATGAGGTTGAGATCAGCCGCCTCACTCAGCCTCGGCACCACATTTTTGGGGAGACTCTTGTAATCTTGTCTGGATTAAATTGGTGACAGATCACCAGTTCGGAGAATACTTAACATCTGGTGGAGAGACAAAGTAAGCAATGTGAATCCTGTGGAAAAGAACAAGCCAGGAGCCCATTGACGTACAAATTCGATGGGGAACGCACCCTCAGGAAACCTGCCACAAACATCACCCTGAAATGGAATCCACAAGGAAAAAGGAAAAGAGGTCACCCAGGAACAGCTGGAGAAGAGACAATAGACAATAGGTGCAGGAACAGGCCATTTGGCCCTTCGAGCCAGCACCGCCATTCAATGTCCTTCCTCAAATTAGGAGACCAAAACTGTACACAATACAGCAGATGTGGTCTCACCAGAGCCCGATACAACTGCAGAAGATCCTCTTTACTCCTATACTGAAATCCTCTTGCTATGAAGGCCAACATTCCCTTAGCTTTCTTCACTGCCTGCACGCCAACCTTCAGTGACCGGTGTACAAGAACGCCCAGTCTCGCTGTACCTCCCCCTTACCTAACCTAACCCCATTGAGATAATAATCTGCCCCCTTGTTTTTGGCGCCAAAGTGGATAACCTCACATTTATCTATATTATACTGCATCTGCCACGCATACTGCCCACTTCACTCCAACCTGTCCAGATCACCCTCAACCTCCTAATATCCTCGTCACAGTCACACTTGCCACCCACTTTGTGTCATTCCCAAACTTGCTAGGTTGTTCCTAATTCCCTCTTCCAAATCATTAATATATATGTAAAACAGATGCGCCCCAACACCGACCTTGAGGCACTCCACGCGCCACTGCCTGCCTTCTGAAAAGGATCCATTCACTCCTTCTCATGCTTCCGTCTATCCAACCAATTTTCTATCCATGCAACAACCCTACCCCTAAAACAATTGTGCTCAAATTTTAGTCACATCTCCCGTGCGAGACCTTATCAAAGGCTATTCTGAAAGTCCTAGATACACTACATCCCCGTGCACCCCTTCATCCATTTTACTTGTCACAAGATCCTCAACAAACCTCCAGAAGAATAGTCAAGCATATTTCCCTCATAAAATCCATGTTGTCTTGGTCTAATCCCTTTACTTGCTAATCCAAATTGTTTCAACCAGAGAGTGGTGATCTTCTGGAAACTCTCTGCCACATAGGGTAGTTGAAAGGCAGTTCATTGCTATATTTTAAAGAGTAGTTGGATGTGTCCTTGTGCTAAGGGGAACAGAGGGTATGGAGAGAAGCAGTACGGGATCTGAGTTGGAAGATCAGCCATGATCATATTGAATGGCGTGCAAGGCTCGAAGGCTGACTGGCCTACTCTCACCAAATTTCTATGTTTTCTTAAGTTTCTAAATGCCCCATAATTACCTCTTTTGTAATTGACTCACCAACCCAGACCATGCCCCGCCAACCATCACCTCTTCCTCTCCCACTAAACACCCTATCCCCCATCTCCACTCCCCATCCCTCACACTCCACCCCCTCCTCTCGATTCATACTTTATTGTCCATTGTGCAGTGTAACAAGTACAGAGACAAACAAAATGCAGTTTGCATCCCACCCAGAGGTCCGAACACAGAATAATGGAACAGTAAAATAATATAAATATGTATAGGTACACAAAAATGCTGGAGAACGTCAGCGGAGCAGTCAGCAACTATGGTAGCGAAGGAAATAGGCAAACGTTTCAAGGCCAAAAACCCTTCTCCAGACATAAAATATATATAATACATTAAAGTAAGCCAAAATTCGGGGTGTGTGAGAATCAGTCACTGGGAAGATGTACCGGGGGGGGGGGGTGGGGGAGATCAGTCACTGGGTGAAGAAGTGTCAGGGGGGGGGGGGGTGGGAATCCAGTCACTGGGGGGAAGGAGTGTCCGGGGGGGGGGGGGTGGAGGGAATCAGTCACTGGGGAAGGAGTGTCCGGGGGGGGAGATCAGTCACTTGGGGATTGGACAGTCGGGGGTGGGGAGATCAGTCCACTGGGGAAGAGTGTGGGGGGGGGGGGGGGATATCAGTCACTGGGGGAAGGAGTGTGGGGGGGGGGAGAACCGTCACTGGGGAAGGAGTGTGGGGGGGAGACAAGTCACTGGGGGAAGAGTGTGGGGTGGGAATCAGTCACTGGGGAAGGAGTGTGGGGGGGGAGATCAGTCACTGGGGGAAAGGAGTTTGGGGGGGGGTGTGGGAGGGGGGGAGATTAGTCACTGGGGAAGGAGTGTGGGGGGGGAAGGATGGAGTGGTGGGGGGGGGGGGGGGGGGAGGAGAAGAAGAATCAGTCTCACTTGGGGGAAGAGTGTGGGGGGGGGGAGATCAGAGTCCCCACCTACTTGGGGGGAAGGAGTGTGGGGGGGTGGGGGGTGTGGGGGGGGGAGATCAGTCACTGGGGGAAGGAGTTTGTGGGGGTGGGGGGGGGGTGGGTGGGGGGGGGGAGAAGATCAGTCCACTGGGGTAGTAGGTGTCGGGGGGTATCAGTCACGGGGGAAGGAGTGTGGGTGGGTAGATCCGTCACTGGTGTAAAGCGTGGGGGGGGGAGATGTCACTGTTCATCTATCACTTGGTAAGGAGTGGGGGGGGAGATCAGTCACTGGGGAAAGAGTGTCGGGGGGGAGAACTTCACGGGGGAAGGAGTGTCTGGGCGTGGGGGGGGAGATCAGTCACTGGGGAAGGAGATCAGTACACTGGGGGGAAGGGGAGTGGGGGGGGATCAGACACTGGGATAAAGAGTGTCTGGGGGGGGGGGAGAACAGTACAATGGGGGAAGAAGTGGTGGGGTGTGATCAGTACACACTGGGAAGGAGTGTGTGGGGGGGGGGGATTTTCCAGACACTGGGGGAAGGAGTGGTGGGGGGGTGGATCAGTCACTGGGGGAAGGAGTGATGAGTGGTGGGGGTAGTGTGGAAGTGTGAAGTGTGTGGGGAGTTTTTTGGGGGGGGTGGGAGATCCAGTCACTGGGGGAAGGAGTGTGGGGGGGGGAGATCATTCCACTGGGGGAAAAGGAGTTGTGGGAGGGGGAGGGGATATCATAAATGAGATCAGAGTGTCCACATATTTCAACAACACCCACCTATTCAGTGTCAACTGGGCAACACCCTGGGGGTAAGGAAGAAGTGGGGGAAGGAGTGGGGGGGGGAGATCAGTCACTGGGGGAAGAGTGTCGGGCGGGGGGGGAGATTCCTGTCACTGGGAGGAGTGTAGGGAGGGGGGGATGATCAGTCACTGGGGGAAGGAGATCAGTCACTGGGGGATGGGGGTGTGTGGGGGGATCTGTCAATGGGAGAGGAGTGTCGGGGGGGGGGGGAGATCAGTCATTGGGGGATGGAGTGTGGGGGGGGGTCAGTCACTGGGGGGAAGGAAGTGTGGGGGGGGGATCGTCTCTGGGAAGGAGTGTTGGGGGGGGGATCAGTCACTGGGGGAAGGAGTGTGGGGGGGGGGGGGTGATCAGTCACTGGCGGGAAGGTGTGTGGGGGGGGGGAGATCAGTCACTGGGGAAGGAAGTCGTGGGGGGGGGGAGAGATCAGTCACTGGGGTAGGAGTGATGGGGGGGGGGAGATCAGTCACTGGGGAGGGAAGCGTGTCGGGGGGGGGAGATCAGTCACTGGGGAAGGAGTGTGGGGGGGGGGAAATCAGTCATGGGGGGAGGAGGTGGTGGTTGGGGGTGTTGGGGTGGGAGTGTCGGGGGCGGGGGGGGAGATCAGTCATGGGGGAAGGAGTGTGGGGGGGGGAGATCAGTCATGGGGGATGGAGTGTGGGGGGGGGGAGATCAGTCACTGGGGGATGGGTGGTGGGGGGGGGGGAGCTCAGTGACACTGCTGGCTGGAAGGAGTGTGGTGGGGGGGGGGTGATCTGTCACTGGGGGAAGTGAGTTGGGGGGTGGGGGAGAGATCTAGTCACTGGGGGAAGGAGAAGTGTGGGGGGGGGGGATCGTCACGGGGGGGGAGATGGGGGGGGGGAGATCAGTCACTGGGGGGAAGGAGGGGGGTGTTTTTTTCGGGGGGGGGAGATGAGATCACAGTCACTGGGGGAAGGAGTGTTGGGGGGGAGATCAGTCACTGGGGAAGGAGTGTGGGGGGGGGAGATACAGTCATGGGGGAAGGAGTGTGGGGGTGGGGGAGATCAGTCACTGGGGGAAGGAGTGTGGGGGGGGGAGAACAGTCACTGGGGGATGGTGTGTGGGGGGGGGGATATCAGTCACTGGGGGAAGGAGTGTGGGGGGGGGGGGGGGGAGATCAGTCACTGGGGGAAGGAGTGTGGGGGGGGGGAGTGCATGGGGGAAGGAGTGTGGGGAGGGGGAGAACAGTCACTGGGGGAAGGCTGGAAGGAAGGAAGAATGGAGGGGGGGAGAGAGTCAGACTCCTGGGGAAAGGTGTGGGGGGGGGACTGATCAGTCACTGGGGGGGGGGACTAGAATGGAGGGATAGTCACAAGGGGAAGGAGTGTGGAAAGGGTAACAGGGTGACGCATCACCAGGTGCAGAGTTAAGTAGGGGTAACAGCCTGAAGGGAAGAAGCTGCTCCTCAACCTGCTGGTCCGGCGACGGAGAGACCTGTGGCGCCTCCCAGACGGGATGAGTTGGGGTGAGAGCAGTCCGCCCCCTCACACCCCCTCATATCTTGCCCCCTACCGGGGCCCCTCCCCCACCATCCATTCCACCGTTGCCATACCTATATCCCCCCCTCCACCCCCTTGCCCCTCACTCACTCACTCCCCCCTCCTTCACTCACCCATAGCAGCAGACTGTCGCAGAGCTCCGCCTTGTCCACACTCATGCTGCCGGCCTGGGGCCGGGAGTGAGGGGAGTGAGTGAGTCGGAGACGGGACGGACGGGACCTGACCTCCCTACCCGGGCTTCCGTACCAACCGTCCGTCCAACTGGCAGGCCCCCCGGCGCACGCCCACGCGCATGCGCGACCCCCCCCGCCCGTCTCCTCCATATGCGCCTGCGCGGTGCCCCGCAGCGACTCCCTCCCCCACTGCGCCTGCGTGGTGCCCCGCAGCCCCGCGCTCTCCCACTGCGCCTGCGTGGTGCCCCGCATGCCCCGCGCCTGCGCAGATCTCTTCTCCCCCCCCCCCCCCCGTCAACCAACAGCTGGGGCCTCCGGGGGCGGTTCTGCGCCTGCGCCCGGCTCAGGCGGCCGCCGCGATCGCCTGGTCTGCGGTTGTTTTTTTTCCGCGAGAGGGAGGGGAGCGCGACGGACTGGCGGACGGCCGAGGCGGCAGCGGCAGCGGCAGCGGGGGAAGGAACAGATGCGCTCTCGGCCTAAAGCGCCGGGTGGAGAGACGGCGATGGCGGAGCACCTTTAACAGCGGACGCTAGTGAGATTCCCCGGCCTAACCGGCGCCGCCTCGGGCCGAGGTCGCTCCCCCCCCCCGGCCCGGCCCCGCCCCTCACACCGGCCCGGCCCCGGCCGCCCGCCCCGCCTCACACCGGCCCGGCCCCATCACACCGGCCGGTCCCCTCACACCGGCCCGCCCCCCTCAACACCGGCCCGCGGCCCCGGACCGCACCGCCCGTCCCCCCGCCTCACACCGACCCCCGGCCCGGCCCCCGGCCCGCCGTCCCGGCCCCTCACACCGCAGCAGCATCCCCACCCACCCCACACCACCCCCCACCCACTCAGCCCCGGGGACGCCCACCCTCCGGCTGCAATTCTCTTTGAAGAGCCACTTGCGATTCCCCTCGGGGATATTACAGATGAAAAGCTCTTTCTTTTACCATTCAAAAGTGGATGAAATTGTGCACCGTGCCGCTCCTTCAATCGCTTTTCATCAGCGTAGTCAAAGCTCGCCTAGTCAGAAACATCCATCACTTACTAGTGCCCTCCATAATGTTTGGGACAAAGGCCCATCGTTTATTTATTTGCCTCTGTACTCCACAATTTGAGATTTGTAATAGAAAAAATGACATGTGGTTAAAGTGCACATTGTCAGATTTTAATAAAGGCCATTTTTATACATTTTGGTTTCACAATGTAGAGATTTACAGCTGTGTTTATACATAGTCCCCCCATTTCAGGGCACCATAATGTTTGGGATACGGCAATGTCATGTAACTGAAAGTAGTCATGTTTGGTATTTTGTTGCATATCCTTTGCATGCAATGACTGCTTGAAGTCTGTGATTCATGGATATCACCAGTTGCTGGGTTTCTTCTCTGGTGATGCTCTGCCAGGCCTGTATTACAGCCACTTTAGCTTATGCTTGTTTTGGGCACTAGCCCCCTTCAGTTTTCTCTTCAGCATATAAAAGGCATGCTCAATTGGGTTCGGATCAGGTGATTGACTTGACCATTCAATAATTGACCATTTTTATGTTTGAAAAACTCCTTTGTTGCTTCAGCAGTATGTTTGGGATCATTGTCTTGCTGTAGAATGAACTGCTACCTAATGAGTTTTGAGGCATTGGTTTGAACTTGAGCAGATAGGATGTGAACACAAAATGCTGGAGTAGCTCAGCGGAACAGGCAGCATCTCTGGAGAGAAGGAATGGGCGACATTGTGGGTCGAGACCATTCCTCAGGCTGATGTTAGGGCAGGGGGCGGGACAAAGATAGAATGTAGGCTGTAGAATGGAGACTGTAAGACTGGTGGGAGAACTGGGAATGGAGAGAGAAAGGAATGGCTAACTTTGTTAGTATTAACTTTGAGCAGATGGGATGTGTCTATACCCTTCAGAATTCATTATGCTACTACCATCTGCAGTTGTATCATCAATGAAGATAATTGAGCCATACATGCCAAGGCCATAACACTCCCACCACCGTGTTGCACAGAAAAGTATGCTTTGGATCTTGGGGAGTTCCTTCTCTCCTCCATACTTTGCTCTTGCCATCACTCTGATATAAGTTTATCTTCATCTCATCTGGCCACAAGACCTTTTTCCAGAACTGTGGTTACTCTTTTAAGTACTTCTTGGCAAACTGTAACCTGGCCATCCTATTTTTGCAGTTAATTAGTGGTTTACATCTTGCAGTGTAGCCTCTGTATTTCTGTTCATGAAGCCTTCTGCGGACAGTGGCCATTGACAAATCCACAACTGACTCCTGAATGGTGTTTCTGATCTGTGGGATAGGTGTTTGGGGATTTTTCTTTATTATAGAGAGAATTCTTCTGTCATCAGCTGTGGAGGTCTTCCTTGGACTGCCAGTCCCTTTGTGATTAGTAAGCTCACCAGTGCTCTCATTCTTCTTAATGATGTTCCAAACAGTTGATTTTGGTAAGCCCAAGGTTTGGCTGATGTCTCTAACAGTTGTATCCTTGTTTGTCAGTCTCATAATGGCTTCTTTGACTTTCATTGGCATAACTTTGGTCCTCATGCTGAGAAACAGCAATAAAAGCTTCCAAAGGTGATGGAAAGACTGGAGGAAAGACTAGGTGCTGCGAGCTCTCTCATACCTCCACTAAGGAGGCAATTAAACACCTGAGCAACTACAAATAGTGTGAAGCCATGTGTCCCAAACATTATGGTCCCTGAAATGTCCACCAGGTATATTCTGAAATATGTTGTGGCTTTCTGTATTGAATTTTCTGCTTTGCGGACACATTTTATTTTCTCAAATCTCTTCTTGCCCTTCAACCATGTGGCTGACTTAATCCTCAAAGTGTCTGAGTAACTCAGAGCCTTAGGCTGCATCTCTGGAGAACGTGGATGGACGGGATGGGTCGGGACCTTTCATACCTGATGAAAGATCCAGACCTGAAACATCACCTATCCCTGTTCTCCAGAGATGCTGCCTGGCCTGTTGAGTTACTCCAGCACTTTGTGCTTCACGCTCAAGATTCCAGCATCTGCACTTCCTTGTGTGTTACCGAGAGGTAGCCTAACAATTGTTTAATCCACTTTTAACATGACCTCCCAGAAATGTATGTTCTATACATAAGCATTCCCATTGCCTTCTGTGTACTGATCTGAACTGAGATTTATATTTCTGTGGTACAATGTCTATGATTTATTCATGCATTCGTTTCTTGAGTGTTGAGGACTTTCAAGATGGTTACAATCAATATATCAGCTTATCCTTTCTTGCTCTTTTAGGCTGTTGGCTGAGCTTTCTTGTAAAATTTGAAATATGCCCCATTTTCTCTTGCCCTTCAAATTCAAATTCCATTCTTTGACAACAGCTATTGCACCCTTTTAACTGGAAAGTCTGTTTTAACATATAGTGTTTCTGCACAAAATGTCCTTTGGGTGGGTTGCCTATTACAAAGAGAGACAGCAGTCCTTGGTTTCACAGTGACCATTACAGAGAGGAACAGCATTCCTTGATTTCACACTTCCGCTTAGTCTGCCTAAACCTACCTGATCTCCCGGTTGCTAAATCTTTAACTCCCCCATCCCGTTCCCACACTGACCTTTTTGTCCTGAAATAGCACCTTGTATTTTGCTTGGGCAGCTTACACCCCAACGGTATGAACATTGACTTCTCTAACTTCCAAGTAACCCTTGCTTTCCCTCTCTCTCCATCCCCCCCCTCCTTCCAAGTTCTCAGACCAGTCTGACTGTCCCCTTGGTTACGTTTATCTGTTTCGTTGTCACCTTCTCCTAGCTAGCAATTGACACTCTTCCTCTTTGATGTCTCGCGATGTCACACCTTGCACTTGATGATTATCTCTGTGTCTCCCTCGCCCCCGACTCTCAGTCTGAAGAAGGGCCTCGGCCTGAAACTTCACTCATTCCTTCACCCCCAGAGATGCTGCCTGTCCCGCTGAGTTACGGCAGCATTTTGTGTCTATCTTCGGTGTAAACCATCATCCGCAGTTCCTTCCTTCACAGTGAACTAAGTGATGGATGTTTTTTTGTTTCATATTTTTATTAGAAGCATTGCATATTATCTAATGTACAACAGCACTTCAAATACAAATCAGACTTATCACAAACGATGTACAGAAATTATGGGATAATTTATATATGCTACTGTTTTTGACTTTTTTGGGAAGGTAAGGGAGTGAAAAAAAAAGTAAAAGTATAAATCAATAATCAAGGCGTTGTGATTGAATAATAATGATTATATAATATAAAAAATAAAAAAGATATAATCAAGACGTGTATAATAAAAACATAAAAAGTAAAAAAGAAAAGATAAACAAGAGAAAATAAATAAATAAAAACAATTATTATCTAATTAAAAATTAAATAAAAATATGTACATTGAATGGAACAGTTTCATATAACAATATCTATTGAGACATGTATACAGATCCCAATACTTTTTTCATCTAATCCTACACCAGGGTACTTATTGAGTTACGGTGCTGAGCTCAGCTACCCCTTTAAGTAATCAATGAATGGAGACCATATTTGTTCAAAAAGTGAATATTTGTCCATAAGGACAAACCTAATTCTCTCCAAATGCAACGTCTCCGATGTTTCCACAGTCCACATTTTGATTGTGGGGGATAATGTTCCCTTCCAGAATTTTAATATTAATTTTTTTCCAATTATCAAACAGTAGTCAAGAAAATTTCTTTAACTTACTGTTAATATTAAGCTTGAGTCCTAATATTATTAACTTTAGATCAGGATCAAATTTAGTTTTAAGAACCTCGGAGATCATTCCAAAAATATCAGCCCAATAACTATTAAGTTTTATGCATGTTACAAAACTATGCGTTAAGTTAGCTTCTAAATTCTGACATTTATCGCAAATAGAAGAAATGTTAGGAAAAATTCTATTTAATTTTGTTTTTGAGTAGTGTAATCTATGTATTACTTTAAATTGTACCAAAGTATGTCTGGCATTTAATGAGCATCGGTGTATACGTTGTAAACTTTCTTCCCAAGTGTCTTTCATTATAGATAGACCTATTTCATTTTCCCATATCTGTCAGTATGATTCTGTTGTTGGGACTTCCCTATCCAAAAGAGTATTATATATGCACGCTATTCATTTTTCTGTATTTGGGTGCTTGTTAAGCCACTCATCCAATAATCCTGGCTCTCTATTCTTATAGTCTTGCATGTTTGACTTGATATAGTCTCTAATTTGTAAATACCTGAACAAGTTATTTGGGTGTAATCCATAGATATCTTTTAATTCTTGAAATGATAGAAATTTTCCTTTCCTGTAATGATGTTCTAACCTTATAATTCCTACATTTTTCCAATGTCTAAACCCCTTATCCAATACAGAAGGTTTAAATAAAGGATTATTCATAAACAGAGTGACATATTATCCAGATGTAAAGTCTTAACTATTTGTTTCCAAATACGTATATTTTTTGTACTTCACTTGGAGCAAGAAGAATTGAACTTATACCAAATGGTAAACAGTCTTCCATTTCCATCTTTAGCCAAGCTGGTTCCTGGTCCATTTTTTACCAGCTAAAAAATTCATGTTCTTAATCTGAACCGCCCAAAAATAATATAAAAAATTAGGTAACGCTAATCCTCCATTTATCTTGGATTTACATAAATGTTTTTTACTTATTCTGTGATTTTTATAATCCCAAATCAAGCTGTTAATAATAGAATCGATTTTTTTTTGAAAAAAAAAATTGGGAGATATAAAGGGATAGCTTGAAATAAATATAATAATTGTGGTAAAAAGACCATTTTTATAGCATTTATTCTGCCAATCATTGATATTGGTAGTGTTTTCCAATATAAAATATTCTTTTTTAGTTTATCCAATAACTGAGGGTGATTTAATTTGAATAATAGATTATAAGATTTAGATACATTAATTCCTAGGTATTTAAATTTATCCGTAACTATTTTAAACGGAAATTGTTGTGATATGTTTACTTTTATTCCAGTTATAGGCATGATTTCACTTTTATTCCAATTAATTCTATATCCTGAAAATGTACTGAACTTATTTATAATGTTAAGTAAGTTAGGAATACTGATCTCCGGTTTTGTGATTTATATTAATACATCGTCTGCATATAAAGATATTTTATTCGTTGTGGTATTAGTATTGTATCCATATATTTCTGGATCTGATCTAATCCTTTCGGCTAATGGCTCGATTGCGAGAGCAAATAATAAAGGTGATAACGGGCATCCTTGTCTACAACCCCTAGAAAGATTAAATTTAGCTGATAACATTTGGTTTGTTAGTATTTTTGCTGTAGGGTTGTAGTACAAAATTTTAACCCATTTACAAAATCTATCGCCAGTTGAAATTTCTGCATTATCTTAAATAAGTAAGGCCATTCAACCTGGTCGAATGCTTTTTCCGTATCTGGTGAAATGACAGCTAATTCAATATCATTAACTCTTTTTGAATATATGATATTGAATAGTCGTCGCAAGTTATAAGTGGAGTAATGTTTGGGAATAAAGCCTGTTTGATCACGATGTATTAGTTTATTAATCACTAAACTTAACCTTTGGGATAAAATTTTAGTTAATATTTTTTGATCAGTATTTAGAAGAGCAATTGCTCTATACGATCCAGGATCTTCCAGATCCTTATCTACTTTAGGAAACGTGGGGAAATCAAGTCGTTAAACTTCTTATAAAATTCAGCACTTAGGCCATCAGGGCCAGCGGCTTTTCAATTTTTCAACGATCTAATTGATTCCTCAATGTCTTTTACTGATATTTCAGTATCTAACAAGTCTTTGCCTTCCTGATCTAAACCTTTGATATGACATTTGTGTAAGAATGCTTCCGTTCCGTCCGATTGTCCCGACAGTTTGATTGAATAAAGTTTTTGATAGTAATGCAGAAATCTGTCATTAATATCTTTTGGCAACGTTAATCTTTCACCTTGTTTTGATCTGATTTTATATATCATTTTTTCCTCATCTGATTTTCTAAGCTGCCGTGAAAATAATGTTTGTGTTTTGTCACCAAATTCAAAATGTACTTGTTTAGTCTGTTGAAAAAGTTTTATAACATGATTCGAGTATATTTTATTTAGCTTATATTTTAATATTGCAATTTTATTATGTATCACCTTAGATGGAGATATTGCATTTTCAATATCTAATTGCTTTATTTAATTTTCTAAAGTTTGTTGCATCTTTCGGTTTTCCTTATTAAGGTATGCTTGTGCAGGTATTATAGCACCACGCATAAAGGCTTTAAATGTGTCCCAAAAAAGTGACGCTGAAATTCTGGGTTTGTCATTAGTCTCAAAAAATAATTTAATCTGTTTTACCAGATCATCATAACAAGCCTTTTCCTTTAAAATTTGAGGGTTGAGTCTCCATTGAGATTGTTTATTAGTTATACCGTTTAATTTTATCTTAAATGTTAATGCAGCGTGATCCGAAATAAAATTATGATATTTTGAGTCATACGTAAATGGAATTCATTTTGAGTCTATTAAAAAATAATCTATCCTTGAATAGGTTCCGAATACAGGTGAGTAAAATGAGTATTCCCGACCAGAAGGGTTATCAATTCTCCAAACATCCTTAACATTTGCAGTATTAATAAAGGAATTTATAAATTCGCTTGATTTAGATGTAACTTTTCTTTTAGTAGATGATCTATCTAGATAATTATCTAAAGTACAGTTTAAATCCCCCCCAATTATTAGATTATGTTGTGTAGATACCGGAATAGTATTAAATATTTTCTTAAAAAACAACGGATTATCGAAATTAGGTCCATATACGTTCATAAACAACTTTCTTTGAATATAATTCACCCGTAATTATTATATATATCTACCTCAATATCTTCTATTATTGAAGTATGTTTAAATGGTATACCTTTACGTATAAGAATTGCAACCCTTCTAGACTTTTGCGCAAATGAAGAATGATACACTTTGGAAATCCATTTTGCCGTTAGTCTATATTGAGCATCCTTTTTGAGGTGTGTCTCTTGAAGAAAGATTATATCTGTTTTAAGTCTATTTAAGTGAGCTAAAACCTTACCTCTTTTAATTGGTTCATTAATTCCTTTTACATTCCAACTGCAAAAGGTGATTCCATCACCCCCAGTTTTCATGTTAATGTCTTGCATTTTGGTGTTAAGGTGGATTCTAATGGAGTAGATGTCTCAGCACTTCTATCCCAACCTCATACCCGTGTTTCAGATCGATGCGTTTTAATACATGTAACTTTATCTTGCGTACATATCTTTTCAAACAAAATTCATAATACCATTCATAACTAAAAATGTAATAAAATACTTTATGTAAAACAAAAATAAAATAAAAATAGGAATAATAGGTGTTAGTAGAGTTAGTAATGTGCGGAGGGTAAAGGGTAATTACAGCTATTTTAAGTGCAGTTAGTGTTAGCCACACTAGTGTGGCTATTAATCTAACGACTTTATGTCAGCAGAGAAGTTGGGGATGGTATCAACAGGAAATTAGAAATGCGTTGCGAAAGGCAAAACAGTTATAATGGGTGACTTCAATTCTACATATAGATTGGGTTAATCAAATTGGCAGGGGTGCTGAGGAAGAGGATTTTTGGAATGTATGCGGATATTATCTAAATCAACAGTACAGGAACCAACGAGAGAGCAGGCTATTTTTAGACTGGGTTTTGAGTAATGAGGAAGGGGTAATTAGCCGTCTTGTTGTACGTGCCCCCTTGGGCAAGAGTGACCATAATATGGTTGAGTTCTTCATTAGGATGGAGAGTGACATTGTAATTCAGAAACAATGGTTCTGAACTTAAAGAAAGGTAACTTTGAGGGTATGAGACGTGAATTGGCCAAGATTGACTGGCAATTAATTCTAAAAGGGTTGACGGTGGATATACAATGGAAGACATTTAAAGACTGCATGGATGAACTACAAAAAATTGTTCATCCCAGTTTGGCAAAAGAATAAATCGGGGAAGGTAGTGCATCCGTGGATAACAAGGGAAAATCAGATTAGTATCAAAGCAAAGGATGATGCGTACAAAGTAGCCAGAAAAAGCAGCATACCAGAGGACTGGGAGAAATTCAGAGACCAGCAGAGGAGGACAAAGGCTTAATTAGGAAAGGAAAAATAGATTATGAAAGAAAACTGCAGGGAACATAAAAACTGACTGCAAAAGTTTTTATAGATATGTGAAGAGAAAAGAGGTTAGTTAAACAAATGTAGGTCCCTTGCAGTCAGAAACAGGTGAGTTGATCATGGGAACAAGGATATGGCGGACCAATTGAATAACTACTTTGGTTCCGTCTTCACTAAGGAAGACATAAATAATCTGCCTGAAATAGCAGGGGACTGTGGGTCAAAGGAGGAATTGAGTGAAATCCAGGTCATCGGGAAGTGGTGTTGGGTAAATTGAATAGATTAAAGGCCGATAAATCCCCCAGGGCCAGATAGGCTGCATCCCAGAGTACTTAAGGAAGTAGCTCAGGAAATAGTGGATGCATTAGTGATAATCTTTCAAAACTCTTTAGATTCTGGAGTAGTTCCTGAGGATTGGCGGTAGCAAATGTAACCCCTCTTTTTAAGAAGGAGGGAGAGAGAAAACGGGGAATTACAGACCAGTTAGTCTAACATCGGTAGTGGGAAACTGCTAGAGTCAGTTATTAAAGATGGGATAGCAGCACATTTGGAAAGTGGTGAAATCATTGGGACAAAGTCAGCATGGATTCACAAAGGTAAATCATGTCTGACGAATCTTGTGGAAATTTTTCGAGGATGTAACTAGTAGCGTGGATAAGGGAGAACCAGTGGATGTGGTATATCTGGACTTCCAGAAGGCTTTCGACAAGGTCCCACATAAGAGATTAGTATACAAACTTAAAGCATACGGTATTAGGGGTTCAGTATTGATGTGGATAGAGAACTGGCTGGCAAACAGGAAGCAAAGAGTAGGAGTAAACGGGTCCTTTTCACAATGGCAGGCAGTAACTAGTGGGGTACCGCAGGGCTCAGTGCTGGGACCCCAGCTATTTACAATATATATTAATGATCTGGATGAGGGAATTGAAGGCAATATCTCCAAGTTTGCGGATGACACTAAGCTGGGGGGCAGTGTTCGCTGTGAGGAGGATGCTAGGAGACTGCAAGGTGACTTGGATAGCTGGGTGAGTGGGCAAATGTTTGGCAGATGCAGTATAATGTGGATAAATGTGAGGTTATCCACTTTGGTGGCAAAAACAGGAAAGCAGACTATTATTTAAATGGTGGCCGATTAGGAAAAGGGGAGATGCAGCGAGACCTGGGTGTCATGGTACACCAGTCATTGAAAGTAGGCATGCAGGTGCAACAGGCAGTGAAAAAAGCGAATGGTATGTTAGCTTTCATAGCAAAAGGATTTGAGTACAGGAGCAGGGAGGTTCTACTTCAGTTGTACAGGGTCTTGGTGAGACCACACCTGGAGTATTGCGTGCAGTTTTGGTCTCCAAATCTGAGGAAGGACATTATTGCCATAGAGGGAGTGCAGAGAAGGTTCACCAGACTGATTCCTGGGATGTCAGGACTGTCTTATGAAGAAAGACTGGATAGACTCGGTTTATACTCTCTGGAATTTAGGAGATTAAGAGGGGATCTTATAGAAACTTACAAAATTCTTAAGGGGTTGGACAGGCTAAATGCAGGAAGATTGTTCCCGATGTTGGGGAACTCCAGGACAAGGGGTCACAGCTTAAGGATAAGGGGGAAATCCTTTAAGACCGAGATGAGAAAGACTTTCTTCACACAGAGAGTGGTGAGTCTCTGGAACTCTCTGCCACAGAGGGTAGTTGAGGCCAGTTCATTGGCTATATTTAAGAGTGAGTTGGATGTGGCCCTTGTGGCTAAGGGGATCAGAGGGTATGGAGAGAAGGCAGGTACGGGATACTGAGTTGGATGATCAGCCATGATCATATTGAATGGCGGTGCAGGCTCGAAGGGCTGAATGGCCTACTCCTGCACCTAATTTCTATGTTTCTATGTTTTGTTATTAAAAAAAGATATTAATCGTTCCAGCTCCAGATTTTCCTTAATGGAAAATTTTTAATTGCCTTGAGGGCTGTTTATATAGGGGTGGAGTGCTAAATTTTAATGATTATAGGTTATGAACACTTATTTGAATTTTTAATAATACCATAACTGTTTTGGGTGGGATAGCATACAATTTTAAGTGATAATTAATACTAAACTATTCCTATTATATGTTAGTTTTTTAGTATATTTAAGAGTCCATTATTCTTCCCCCTTTTCTATGGATATTCGATACCATCAGGTAAATATTAGATACAGTTCAAATTCACGGTTCTTCATCTGCGTCTGCTTCTCCCTCTTCCACCTCTTCCTCCTTCTTCTCGATGTTCCGAGCGAATTCAAGTGCCTCTGTGTGCTTGATGAAGTGATACTTTTTGTTATCATAGGTTACTCTTAGCGTTGCAGGATACATCAGACCATATCTCAGACCATCTATCTTCTTAAGAATGCCTCTTGTTTCTGTAAATACTCTTCTCTTGGCGACTTCCACAGGGTAGTCTCTGAATATGCTAATCTTATTTCCATCGTAGATGAGGTTTCTCTTATGAATTAATATCTTCATCATATCCTCCAAGACGTGATCATAAACCACTTTCACAATCAATCCAGATTCAAAACAGTTTTTAAGAGATTTGGTGATGGATGTTTCTGACTAGGCGAGATTTGACTGCGCTGCTGAAAAGTGATTCAAGGAGCGGACGCGGTGCACAATTTCAGGTTTACTTCCATCTTCACCCCTGTGTCTCCCAAAGGTGCCGGTTGTGGGGAGCAATCCCGCCGTGTATGTTCCATGGTCTGTCAAGCTGTCATTCTCCTTGTGAGTGTGGGCAGTAATTTGTGTTTTTTTGGCTGGGGGGGATCAAAGCTGAGCCTGATTCTGAGATAAGTGCAGGAGGAACTCTGCAGAATATTGCAGGGGTTCATGAAAGAGTGTTCAATGTCACCAACAATAAAATGAGCACACCTGGAGCCCATGCGAGTGCTCATAGCTTCCCACGTCCCCCTCCTCTTCTCTCCTTATCTGACACCTTTTTGTCTCCGTTTCACCTCTTGCCTTTGTTGCTTACGCCACCCATTTGCCATCCACTCCCCCTCACCTGTACCCACCTATCACTCGCCAGGTGTTGTTCCACCCCACCTCTCTTTTCTGACTTTCTCTCTGGTTGCTAACGTGATGGCATCATATCTTTGCCTTAAAGTCCCTGTCCTGGCTCGGTGACACCGGGTTGGCCTCGGGCTGCTGTTAAACATGCTGTGATATCTCAGTGTGGCATCGAAGCACACAAAGCAGTGTGGCATCCTTATTTTGGATCCATGGCTCACAGCTTTCCAGGGGCAAAAACGCTACTCCTCTGAAATAAGACTGACATTGAACGAGATGAACGAACCTCACGCTGTCTCGGCAAGGCCAGCAGCGTAATCAAGGACCAGTCTCGCCCTGGACACTCCTTCTTCTCCCCTCACCCATCAGGCAAGAGGGACAGAAGTGTGAAAAAGCATTCCTCCCATCTACCTCGGACATTACCGGGCTTTATCACGCATTCAACGTTATTCCCTTTATCCAGTATCGTTACGCTGTGAATGGCTTGATATAATCATCTGATCATTCCACTGGTTTGCATGCAACAAAGCTTTTCACTGTACTTTGGTCCATGCGACAATAGACTATAAACTATTTAGTTTGAGGTTGTGTGATGTTCGTTATAGTCTCCAGTGCAAATGTCCACAGCATCTAACAAATTGTCACTCGATGCACATTAGCTAAATGATAATCTCAAAAAGACAGACACAAAAAGCTGGATTAACTCAGCGGGCCAGGCGGCATCTCTGTAGAGAAGGAATGGGTGATTTTCGGGTTGAGACCCTTCTTCAGACCTCAAAACGTTTGAAAGCGAGGTGATGCGTTTTTTGTGAAATACCGTGGATTTAATTTTTGTGGAACAGGATTTTACGTGCTGGGGTGGGATGTGCATGTCGACTTTTAATGCTGTTGGCATAATTGCTGAAAAGCCCAATTTGGGTTCTGGTTTACTCTAATGCTAGTGACGGGCCAGTAAGCAGTATAACGGGAATGGCCCTTGGGCGCAGACAATATCTGTTCTTCTCTGGACATTATTTTGCAACTGGTGGAAAATATAAAGCATCATCATTGTTGAAAACATCAACGGGCCTTACAATGCTGTGTACGACAGTGATCGCAACCTCTACTGAATTGTGGATGGCCGTTGGCTCACTAGGAGCTCATCCGCCCTTTGCCAGGTGACCCTCAGACTAACCCTGATTGGACTTTGCTTGCATTACCTTGCGCTAAACATGATTCCCTAATGTATCTGTACACTGCAAATGGCTTGATTGTAATCACGTGTTGTCTATCTGCTGACTGGTTGGCACGCAACAAAAGCTTTTCACTGTACCTTGGTACACGTGACCATAAACTGAAACGGACTATAGATGAAAATACTGTATATGATTACAGTTGGGGCACCCACGGTGCACAGATATAGGAAAAAACATTTAATGCAAGGTAAAGTCTGGTTAAGGATTGTCCTAGGGTCTTCAATGAGATAGGTAGGTAGGACAGCTCTCTAGTTGCTGGTAGGATGGTTCAGTTGCCTGATAACAGCTGGGAAGAAATTGTCTCTCAATCTGGAGGTGTGCGTTTTCACACTTCTGTACCTCTTGCCCTATGGGAGAGGGGAGAAGAGGGAGTGGCCGGGATGGGACTTGTCCTTGATTGTGCTGCTGGCTATAAATGAGAAGCAAGTGTGCACTGGCTGGAGCTGGAAATTCACAACCGTTTTCCAGTCAACTCCCACGTTACGTGACAGTGCAAAGTCGGATGTGGAGTGTTGAGTTAATAATCATTTGATTTTATGGCCTCAAAGCAAGACAGCTAAACCGTGGTAGCAGCATAAACCCCCTGTCCCACGGTTCGAGTTGATTCCAAGAGTTCTCCTGAGTTTGCCCTGATTCGAACTCGGAGATTTACGGTAATGGCCACTCATCAGTACACGGGGCTCTCGTGGACATTTTTCATCATGTTGAAAAATCGTTACGGGTCTTCCCGTGCTTACCTGCCGTTAGTGAGTCTTCCCGAGTACCTGCCGTCAGCGCTAAGAGACGCCCCCGAGCTCCGACGTACCCGCTACGTTCATTCTCCGTGCTTACCGCGAGTTTGATTTTTAAACTCGGGAGGGCTCTTGGAATGAACTCGCACCGTGGGACAGGACTATAACACTGTGCAATATGATATTTTTAAAAACTTGCATTTATATTGAGGGCTATTTTTAATTTTGTATGTGTCCTTGAAAGGTTTGCAACCAATGATGTCTCTTTGAAGAGTAGTTACAGTTGAACTGTGTTGTTCAAAAAACAGTGCTGGAGACTCAGCAGGTGAGGCGGCAGCTCTGGAGGAGCGGTGTTTCAGGTCGGGATCCGTCTTCAGACCCTCAGAGGGGAAACATCACCTATCCGTGTCCTCCAGAGATACTATATTACCTGCTGAGTACTCAAATACTTTTTTTTTTTTTTTGTGTACACCAGCATCTGCTGTTTTAGTTTTAGAGATACGGCATGGCGACTGGCCCTTCGGCCCACCAAGTCCGCACGGAACAGCGACCACCACACACTAACGCTATCCGACACGTGCGCAGGACAATTTACAATTATCCCAAGCCAATTAACCTACAAACCTGTACGTCTTTGGAGTGTGGGAGGAAACCGGGGAGAACTCACGGGGAGGGCGAACAAACTGTGTATAGATGGCACCTGTAGTCAAGATGGGATGGGAGTCTCTGGCACTGTAAGGCAGCAACTCTACCACGCCTCCATGTGTCTACTCTGGACTATGTTATCCGGTCAATGACTTAAGCAAATGTGGAAAGTGTCATTGTGGAGCAGGCCCTTTTGCGATGCTACACCGTTTGTTTAAATCCATGTTTTTGTTGCGATTTTAAATTGGTTCAGGTAGCCATTTGCATTGTAAGAGGTAATATTTCAGCGCTTTTCTTTGTAGAAACAGGATTCTCCCTGAAGAAGTATGAATGAGCTGTCTTCAAATGGACATCCTTTTCTTTGTGGTAAGACCTTTAACATCTCTAACAATGTCTAGATACTAAGGAAAATCCACTGCGTAATGGAACAATGTGAATACCTGTGTTTTGTACAATCTTATCTCTATTAATATTCTTTTGGGTGGCATGGAGATGGGAGGTGGATTTGGGTGGGGAGGGGGGAGGAGGAGAGAGTTTGACTGTGGCTTCGGGGGTGGAAGATTGCAACCTTCACGTGGTCCGTCCTGTTTCGACTAATGCAATCAACTCCACGTGCATAAACGGAAGAACAAATAGAACAAGTTGTCCAACAACCTTAGGCTGTGCACGCCACACGAAAGAAGAAGAAGACTGTGGCTTCGATAGGAAACCATTCTAAAACATAGTATGTACAAAGCAAAAAATGCCACGTTCCTGATGTACAGGTCACTTCACACTGATTAGAATAGACTATTTCAATAGATCTGCATTTCCTACTTTGAAAGACATTATGTTCCACAGCCTTTAATGAAAGAGGATGGGAAGAAGGTCGAGGAAGCCATGGGGGTGCCACTTTCTGACTTCCTGGAAATTTTGTACGATAGTGCTTGGGAAATGAGACAGCTGGATTCCAATCGAATGCTGTCCAGCTATGGCAGGGGTTGCCAACCTTTTCCGTCCCGTTTACCCCAGGCAACTTTAATAGCACATAATAATGTTCTTTCACTAATTTATGAACATATACCGGTATACCAGAACCAAACACAGTCAGTCACTGAGAACAAATATGTATAAATCCAGAATCAACAAAGTTACTCCCTGGGTGGGCAAAATTTACCCCCCCCCCCCCCAGATTGGGAACCCTTGAGTTATGGTATCCCACGGTCTGCAGTGTGCAAAGGGAGCTGTTTTCAAATGTTCCACCTATTCCAGTAAAGAATAAAGAATGTTGAAAGCTCCATCCTATTTTGTTCCGATAAGGTTATAGACAATAGGTGCAGGAGTATGACTATAGGAATAGGTGCAAGAGTAGGCCATTCGGCCCTTTGAGCCAGCACCGCCATTCAATGTGATCATGGCTGATCATCCCCAATCAGTACCCCGTTCCTGCCTTCTCACCATGTCCCCTGACTCCGCTATTTTTACGAGTCCTACCTAGCTCTCTTGAAAGTACCCAGAGAACCGGCCTCCACTGCCCTCTGAGGCAGAGAATTCCACAGACTCACAACTCTCTGTGTGGAAAAAGTGTTTCCTCGTCTCCGTTCTAAATGGCTTACCCCTTATTATTAAACCGTGGCCCCTGGTTCTGGACTCCCCTAACATCGGGAACATGTTTCCTGCCTCTAGCGTGTCCAAACCCTTAATAATCTTATATGTTTCAATGAGATTCCCTCTCATCCTTATAAACTCCAGAGTATACAAGCCCAGCCATTCCATTCTCTAGGCATATGACAGTCCCGCCATCCTGGGAATTAACCTTGTAAACCTACGCTGCACTCCCTTAATAGTAAGAATGTCCTTCCTCAAATTAGGGGACCAAAACTGCACACAATACTCCAGGTGTGGTCTCACTGGGGCCCTATACAACTGCAGAAGGACCTCTTTGCTCTTATACTCAACCCTTCTTGTTATGAATGCCAACATGCCATTCGCTTTCTTCACTGCCTGCTGTACCTGCATGCTTACTTTCATTGACTGATAAACAAGGTTTCAAATGTTCTAAGTGATTTATATGTGATAGGAGTAGAATTAGGCCATTTGGCTCATCAAGTCACCATTTAATCATGGCTGATCTATCTCTCCCTCCTGACCCCATTCTCCTGACACATTAGCGACATTTTATAGAGGCCAATTAACCTACAAATCCACACATCTTTGCAAAGTGGGAGGAAACCAGGGCACTCCTGGTCACAGGAGCATCTTGCAAACTCCACACAGGCAACACCCGAGATCAAGATTGAACCCGGGTCTCTGGGCAGCATTTGTAACAGCTGCGTCCTTTAACTTTCTATGAATCAATTGTTCGTCCTAGTGTGGCCCCTGGTTCTGAATCAGAATAAGAGCGGTTGACCAAATGCAAGCAGAATATTTGATGCAATAATGGATGTTTGATTCTACTAATCATTTAGAGCCACAATTAATACAAATAAGAATAAACTTTTCACAAGTAGGTGGTAGATAGTGCAGACGGTTGTCAAGAATTGCAGTGGCATCTTGATCAGTTGGGCAAGTGGGGTGAAGAATGGCTGGTGGAGCAGAATGCAGATAAATACGAGATAAGTCAAATCAGGGCAGAACCCTCACATTTCGATGACAGTGGCGTCACAGATTGGGCCGTGAAGATGGCTTTAGGCACATTGCTCTTTATTCGTCATGGCATTAAGTACCAAATTTGAGACGTCATGTTACAGTTGTGCATGATGTTAGTGAGGCTGCATTTGGGGTATTGTGTTCAATTTTGGTCCCCCTGCTATAGGCAAGAACCCATTAAGCTGGAAAGAGTACAGAGAAGATTTATGAGGATATTACCAAGACATGAAGGCCGGAGAGAGGTTGGGCAGACTAGGACTTTCTTCCTTGGAGCACAGGATACAGAGGGCAGCATTGTCTGTAGCTGCAGCCTAAATAATAATCTATACAATTCAAGAATAATCTCCCTGCATTTGTATTCTATCCCATGGTAATGAAGAATACAGATTGCTGGTTCACTCAATTAAATATCTTGTTACCTTCGGGAATCTGGAATCGAAGTTTGATCTGTTCATCGGCATGCCACGGAATCGCACCATATATTGCCTGGTTTTCTCCCCACAAGTGTATTCCCCGTGTACCTTGTCGATCTGTTCTGGCTGTTGAAGTTTTGAAACAGTCGGAATTATTGATATCTGGAGGGTGAGGGTGCTGAATAATCGAGACTGTGTTTTCAAACTTTACTTTATTGGTGTCCCGTCAATTTTCTTCCTGCTTTTCCTGCAGGGGCTGCCTCCTACTGGGGTATGGTTCCACAAGTGCCAGTGGCCCTTCCGTACTTCACCCAAGGTACGGAACGTCAGATTGGCCATCATTGGGTACAACCGTGATGCTTCCCGTAGCCAAACGTGCTGTTATGCCCCAGAAATCGTAGCGCTTGGGTGGAGTATTGGAGGGCGACCAGCAACTATAGAGCCATCCATCGCCCACCGAGTGCCGGAGCAGAGTGTGGTTGGTGTTGAGCCATGGGTAGATAGTTGGGAAGCTGGCACGGGTGACTTCTGCATTTCGTAAAACTAAAGGGCGGTCACAGTGGCGCAGCGGTAGAGTTGCTGCCTTACAGCGAATGCAGCCGGAGACTCGGGTTCCATCCCGACTACGGGCGCTGTCTGTACGGCGTTTGTACGTTCTCCCCGTGACCTGCGTGGGTTTTCTCCGAGATCTTCGGTTTCCTCCCACACTCCAAAGACGTATGGGTTTGTAGGTTAATTGGCTTGGTAAATGTAAAAATTGTCCCTAGTGGGCGTACGATAGTGTTAGTGTGCGGGGGTCGCTGGTCAGCACGGACCCGGTGGGCCGAAGGGCCTGTTTCCGCGCTGTATCTATAAACTAAAAATAAACTTTAAAAAATATAACAAGCTAGATTTTTATTGTGCAGAGTATCGGGAAAATTTAGTAAGCAGAGGAAGAAAATAAAGCTTAATTCCTGATATTAATATGCACTATTATTGTGGGTTTTCAATTTTTCTTTGCAGTGGAAGGCTTGCTGTCATCCATTTTGCAAACTTATGATTCTAAGAGTTATGGACCATTAAAAACTGTTTCTAAGAGTTAAGATAGACACAAAATGCTGGAGTAACTCGGCGGGACAGGCAGCATCTCTGGAGAGAAGGAATGGCTGACATTTCGGGTCAAAACCCTTCAGACTATGAGCTTCTGTCTACTTTAAGAAGTATTTTTTGAAATGCTTGTAACTTAAAGGTGCACTATTAATATTCTAAAGATAGACGGTAAAAGCTGGAGTAATTCAACGGGTCAGACAGCATCTATGGAGAAAAGGAATAGGTGACTTCTTCAGAAGAGGGTCTCGACCCAAAACGTCATCAGTTTCTTTTGTCCAGAGATGCTGTCTGCCCCCCCCCCCCCCGAGTTACTCCAGCTTTTTGTGTCTATCTTCGGTTTAAACCAGTATCAGGTGTTCCTTCCTACAGAATTAACATGCTGACTGCTAACTCATCCTTAAAGTTAGCCTTGGGAGCTACTGCAATATTGTACCATAGTTGTTAGCTGTCGTTGTGTATGAAATTCGAAAGAAATGAGTGCATGAATTCTGGTCCAAAAACGGAGACTTCCTTCAAGGATGTGACAGCATTTTATAGCGATGCTGATTCTCCAGAAACATCAGATATTGCCAGCACTTTGCCAACCGTTGAGGTATTTTCACTAAATGTGCACTGTTTCAAAATCTTTAGATTGGGATCAACTCAGGAGGACTATGACTGAGCTCTCTTTGAAAGGCCTTCCACTACTACAAGGTAACTTTTATATGTCAATGTTTCAATTACAAAGTCATCTTTTTAAAAAAAAATAATTTGTGTGACATGCGGTACATTGAAATTAATTGAAATTTTATATTTTCGGCTCCCTCTCCCGGCTCGTTTGATAACATTTTGTAAAAATGCTGCTGCTGTTCTTACTCCTAATGTGCTGCTGGATCTTCTCTGGGCCTGTTGCGTTGCGATAGACCATTACTGCAGCTAACCGTAGCATGACTGAGAACCTTCTGCCTGGCACATCTTCGTCTCCATGTCCCATTTCTTCCTTGTCGAATCAAACGGCTCAGAAAGAGTTCAAGAAGAAACTGCAGATGCTGGAAAATCGAAGGTAGACAAAATTGCTGGAGAAACTCAGCGGGTGAGGCAGCATCTATGGAGCGAAGGAAATGGGCAATGTTTCGGGTCGAAACCCTTCTTCAGACTGACATGTGATGTGTGACTTCAGACACGTCAGTCTGAAGAAGGGTCTTGACCCGAAACGTTGCCTATTTCCTCCGCTCCATAGATGCTGCCTCCCCCGTTGAGTTTCTCCAGCATTTTTGTCTACCTTCGATTTTCCAGCATCTGCAGTTCCTTCTTAAACATGTAAACATAGTACTCTGTAAACAATATAATAAACTTTGGAAATAAAAAGTTCAGTGTGTACACACACATGCACACGCATGAGAAGCAAACAAACAATAGTGCAAAAAGACAAGAGCATAAGACACTGGAGCAGAATTGGGTCATTTAGCCCATTGAGTCTACTCTGCCATTCAATGATCGCTGATCTATTTTTCCTTCTCAATCTTATTCTTCTGCCCTCTCCCCATAACCTTTGATGCCCTTCCTAACCAGGAACCTATCAATCTCTGCTTTAAAAACACCCAATGTCTTGGCCATCGCAGCCGTCTGTGGCAATGAATTCCACAAATTCACCACCCTCTGGCTAAAGATATTCCTCCTCATCTCCATTTTGAAGGTCTGTTCATGCTTTGTCCTTTAAGGCATTGAACGCATACTTAAGTTCCCCTGCATTCACTTTCCCGTTACACTGACCCAATTAAATGTACCCTATTTGGCCACACTTGCATTCGACAAATTGCCATTTTTTAGAAATATTTTCCAATTCTGACGATTTGGCACTTATGCTTCCAAATCTAATGGTTCATAAACATAATCTGTAATTCATAATCTATTGGTTTTCATCCAAAATGAAACACACACCAACAGTAGCCACCAGCATATATTATGGCCAGGTTAGGATAGCATTACAGCAGAGGTACTTCATAGTATTTGGTAGTAGTGGTAATCTAGAGGTTTCACCCATGGTCAGGGCGCATGGGGTTAAATTGCCTCCATGAGGGTGGGGAAATCAGAATCAGATTTTTTTTAAGAATCAGATTTTATTTGCCAAGTGTGTTTTACAACATACGACTGGCCAGGTCAGTCATACAATTAAAAGCAACAGACTCAAAAACACATTTGAACATGAACATCCACCACAGTGATTCCTCACTGTGATGGAAGGTGAAATAAAGTTCAAGTCCTTCATTTTGTTCGCCCTCGGTCGTGGGACGTTGACGGGACGGTTTTGACTCCCGTAGCCGGCGGCGTACAGGCCTTCCGCGTCGAGGCGATCAGCTCCTGCATCGGAGGGTTGTCAGCTCCCCCGGGCCGGGCGATCGAACCTCGCGTCGGGGCTGGTCGGGCCTCTCACGGCGTTGGAGCTCCCGACTAGCCTCTCCCGAGACTGCGAGCCCTTGATGGTAAGTCCGCAGGCCGCGGTGGGAGCGATCCCAGGCAAGGGATCTGCTCCGATGTTAAGTCCGCGCCCTGCGGTTGGGCTCACGACAGTCCGAGGAGGCCTCCAGCGATGGTAGGCCGCAGAGCCCGGAGAATGTGATCCAAAAAACGATCACATCTCTGGGAAGGTAGGAGCTTGAAAAAAAAGTTTTCCCCCAATACCCTCCCCCCGCCTCACACATAAAACAAACCGAAGTACATTAAAACAAACTTTTAACAAACGCTAAAAATAACAAAAAGGTGAAAAAACCGAACAGGCTGCCGGCAGGGCTGCCATCTCCCCGGCACCCCTGGTGGTCTAAATTTAAATTCAGTACAGGCCCACCGCCGGTTTTTCCAGCACCCTCGGTTCCAGAGCCTTGCCATTTATCCGTTTTGCCGGACCAACAGAGGTCACAGCCCTGTGGGGCCAAGTTACTGGTCCGCAAAGTTGGGCGTGGGAACAGATCTGCCGGGCCAGAGCACCAGAGCCGCGGTTGCAGGAGACAAATTCAACCCGCTGATCGGCCGCGGAGGTCTCGGTGAGGTCGAGATCGGCTGCCTCACCTGACCTAAGACCACATTTTTTGGGGGGACTTCCAGGGGATATTTCAAGTGCGCTCTCGTAATTTTGTCTGGATTAAAGGAGGCACCGACCCACCTTTTTCTGGTGGTATTTTAAAACTGGGATGAAAAGTGAGTATTTACGCCAATTACGTCGCCAGGTGACCGTGCACCATCGCGTGTTTTTAAAAATTAAAAGTTGTGCTAATGCTCTTTCATGTAATGAAATTATTTTGGCTGGATCTCAGTGTTCCTTGGAATTGGCCCAGCAAACTACACAACCGTATCAAACCGTCCTCAGTTCTTTAGTTTTAAATCTGTTACCAACTTTCTGACCCAGTCAAATTCACAAGGCACGTTGCAACGCCCTCGTCTAAAAACCTACTCAACAGCCACGATTCTCACTGCGTGTGTTTGTAAACTTGCTGAAACCTTGCGGGCTAAGAATGTCAAATTATTTCTCATTTCCTTGCCGTTTAGCTTGCGCCACTCATTAACACCGACTCGTACCCGTGTTCAGTTCGGAGTCGAGATTCCTCTCCAGTACTGTGCCACTGGTCATTCTCTGAGAGCAGGGAACTCTGACAGACTATTTAAAGTTGGGCGCTGCAGCTGAACATGAGCCTGTTTCTATCTGATTTTCACGTCATGAAACCCTGACTTATTCTTCGTTTTAGCTCCTTCCTCCTTTTCCTGTTCCGCACCGGGCCAGGACTCTTGCCACTGAGGTCCGTTAATCGAGTAGAGACCGACAATTGTGTGCTTTAATGTTATTGAAATGTAAAGCAGATTTATATTTGTTGTTTGGTAGAGGACGCCATGAATTGAAATCTTAAGCAGATGAGTTTGCTCCTGAGAAGGAATATAAATTGCAACCCTCTCTGTGTAGGTGTGTTAATAGTTGTGTAGTGAAGACCTGGATCAGGCCTCAAAACGCTCAGATTCAGCAGCAAAGTAGAGGAAAGATCAAGGGATTGAAGTTGGGGACTAGACGTCAAGTTGCTACAGATATTGCTTTTCAGCTTGAAGCTAGAAAGTAAGTCGGCTCATCCTACGCGGGAACTCTCCAGCCCTGCTTGCTTTGCCATGTTATGATTAAGGGCACGTTTTGTCCCTCCTGCTCCATCCTGCAAACCCGTTGTGTTGTGTTCTACCTAGCTCTGCGATGTGAAGGAAGGCGAGAACTTGTACCCGCCTGACTGACTGGTATCAAGTCCCATGTCCGACCCTCTGAGATGAAGGCTTTCGTATAGCCAGATTGTATTTGTCCCGGGGGGACACACACCTTTTGTGATGATCGCAAAGAAGATAGACGGAAAATGCTGGAGTAACTCAGGGTTATGCAGCATCTCTGGAGCAGCTCTGTCTCCATCTATGCAGCATCTCTGGAGAAAAGGAATAGGTGACGTTTTGAGTCGAGACCCGTCATCATCAGACATGAAGGGTCTCGACCCAGTACCTCGTCTATTCCTTCTCTCCAGAGATGCTGCCTGTCCCGCTGAGTTACTCCAGCAGTTTGTGTCTATCTTCGGTATAAACCAGCACCTGCAGTTCCTTCTCTCACATTGTGACGAGAACAATCTGGTCAAGGTGATTGGTGCTGCAAAATGGCCAGCGCAGCTCTGGTCTGAAGCACAAAATGGATGTTGTTGCCTTGGCTACAACTAGAATGCCTACCATTGGGTAACGTGTGGCAAATCTTCCAGTCGGCCTTTGAGAAAGCGTAACTGGGTCTCTCTCTGCCAAAGATCACTCGAACAGGCTTGTGGAGGTGTCATGGGAATGCTTTGTTCAAGAAGGAACTGCAGATGCTGGAAAATCGAAGGTAGACAAAAATGCTGGAGAAACTCAGCGGGTGCGCAGCATCTATGGAGCGAAGGAAATAGGCGAAGTTTTGGCCCAAAGCCCTTCTTCAGACTCCGGATTGCTTTGTGTTGACTGGCAGCCACCTTTAACTCTGGTGGACCCACCCGATCTTGGGCTTGCTGCATTGCGACATACCCGGAAAAATGTAAATCCCAAACCACAGAAAAAAACATTTTTGATTGCTGAGCACATCCGGAAATCTAATGAAAGGTAGACACAAATTGCTGGAGTAACTCAGCGGGACAGGCAACATGTCTGGAGAGAAGGAATGGGTGACGTTTCAAGTTGAGACCCTTCTTCCGACTGACCCGAAACGTCACTCATTCCTTCTCTCCAGAGATGCTGCCTGTCCCGCTCAGATACCGGCCCACAAAGGCGGCTATGGGAACAGATCTGTCAGACCCTTATGATCTTCAGAGGGGTCTTGGCCCTAAATGTCACCTATTCCTTTTCTCCAGAGACGCTGCCTGACCTGCCAAGGTACTCCAGCTTTTTGTGTCTATCTTCCGTTTCAAACGGCATCTGCAGTTCCTTCCCACACAAGAAATCTAATGACACATAGGGCATCTTGGTCAGTAACGCAGGATCTTGGATTGATAATTGGGAAGATAGAGTTCGCATTTCAGCACTACAGCCGGGGAAATGAAACCAGTTTTCTTGTCTGGGGGAAAGTTGCATTAGTGATGATTTAAAAATGACCAAATTGTTAGAACACCTAGTCATTAATTTCCCGTCAAGAAATCAAGTCCAATGTCCTTGCTGGGTCTGGCTTATTGATTGCTTCAGACCCACACCGTGTGGTAACTTTGATGTCAAATCACTCGGGCGCAAAACAGGCCAGATAGCTCGAGCATAATTAGAGTTGAGCATTAGTTCCTGATCTTGTGGGCATCGCCACATCCTGTAGATGTTTGAACAGATAAACGATACCTACAGTTTAGATAAACACTTGACGGTAAACTTTGTGAGGTGTAAGAAGGGGGGAAGTCTTTAACCTTTGGAGATACAGCGCGGAAACAGGCCCATCTGTCCACAGTTTGTGTAATTCTCTGCCTCCGAGGGCGGTGGAGGCAGGTTCTCTGGATACTTTCAAGAGAGAGCTAGATAGGGCTCTTAAAAATAGTAGAGTCAGGGGATATGGGGAGAAGGCAGGAACGGGGTACTGATTGGGGATGATCAGCCATGATCACATTGAATGGCGGTGCTGGCTCGAAGGGCCAAATGGCCTCCTCCTGCACCTATTGTCTATTGTCCTTCGGCCCACAGAGTCCACACCGACCAGTGATCACTAGCACTATCCTACACACACTAGGGGCAATTAAATTTTTGTTTTAAACCAAAGCCAATTAACCAACAAACCCGTACGTCTTTGGAGGGTGGGAGGAGACCGGAGATCTCAGAGAAAACCCATGTGGTCACGGGGAGAACATGCAGACAACACCCGTAGTCAGGATCGAACTCGGGTCTCTGGTGCTGTAAGACAGCAACTCTACAGGTGCGCCCTTTTAAAAGTAAAAAATGTGGACCCTTCCATTCTTCAGCACGGAAACAGGCCCTTCGGCCCACCAATCTGACCAAATTCTGGGCTTGTCTCCATTGCCTGCATTTGTCCCATACTCCTCTCAACCCATCCCATCCATAAATCTGTTTAAATGGCTTGTGTTAAAAATGAATCTCTTTATATGTTGAGGTCAAGAAACTCCCAGGGTGACGGGAAGTACATTTTGGTTTTTTACTAAAACGTCGAGAGAGAGATTTAAAGTCAGTATATTGCCAACCCAGGGTTGTCCCTAGTGATTAGGAGAGCGTTTGTGTTCGCTGGTCGGTGTGGACCTGGTGGGCTTAAGGCCCTGTTTCCGCGCTGAATCTCTAAACCAAACTGATAAATCACCAATAAATAGAAAACAATGCCGTTAAAAGCAGAATGATTAATTTTCAACTGGCCAAAGACAAAACTAAAGGTAGACAAAAATGCTGGAGAAACTCAGCGGGTGAGGCAGCATCTATGCAGCGAAGGAATAGGTGACGTTTTGGGTCAAGACCCTTCTTCAGACTGACATCGAGACCCTTCTTCAGACTGATGTGGAGATGGGGGAGGGGCAGATTCTGAAGGGTCTCGGCCCGAAACGTCACCTTTTCCTTTGCTCCATAGATGCTGCCTCACCCGCTGAGTTTCTCCAGCATTTTTTTTTTTGCCTACCTTAGATTTTTCCAGCATCTGCAGTTCTTTCTTGGACAAAACTAATGTCAGTCCAAGGCTGCTTCGCCCTCAATTGGATGTTTAATAGTACATCTCAGCTGTGCTGTTGGGCTCAGAAGCTCCAGTCTGCTACTCAGTCTGACAGTCAAGCCAATACCCACGGCTGTGTGGTATGGGAACGTGGAAAGAAATGTACTGTTTTTCCGTCATGTATAAGATGTTCCTTTTTTCCTTGACCCTCTGCCTTTGTCATGTCGCTTGCTGCAGGTATCCTATTTCACCCAGCGCAGCCTAGAGGCTAGGCGTTTGCAGGTGCACTGAGGCGTGCCTTCAATCTAGCATTGTTTACAGTGTGTCTGCAATTGTCCCAATCCTCGTATGCCTCTCTGTGGCATGGTCTGTGATTGACCTGAATGACAAGCTTGATCGATGGACACTAGGTGCAGGAGGAGGCCATTCGGCCCTTCGAGCCAGCACCGCCATTCAATGTGATCATGGCTGATCATCCCCAATCAGTGCCCCGTTCCTGCCTTCTCCCCATATCCCCTGGCTCTGCTATCTTTAAGAGCCCTATCTAGCTCTCTCTTGAAAGGATGCAGAGAACCTGCCTCCACCTCCCTCTGAGGCAGAGAATTCAGACTCACAACTCTCTGTGAGGAAAAAGTGTTTCCTTGTCTCCGTTCTAAATGGCTTACCCCTTATTCTCAAACTGTGGCCCCTGGACTTCCCCCAAAATCGGGAGCATAATGACATGGGCACTTGGATGATCACCCTTTGTATATTGGCACGGTGGCGCAGCGGTCGAGTTGCTGCCTCACAGCGCCAGAGACCCATGTTCCATCCTGACTATGGGTGCTTGTCTGTAAGGAGTTTGCACGCTCTCCCCGTGACCCGCGTGGGTTTTCTCCAGGACCTGCGGTTTCCTCCCACACTACACAGGCATTCAGGTTTGTAGGTTAATTGGCTTCTGCAAAACAAAATAATAATAATTTGTGAAATTGCCTCTGGTGTGCGGGGAACGCTGTTCGGCGCGGACTAGGTGGGTCGAAGGGCCTGATTCTGTGCTGTATCTCTAAACTAAACTGTAAATTGTGCTACCTTACCACTATCATGCTTCAGTGCCCCCACTTGTTAAAATATGTCGGATTCCTGTCCCTTATATTCGTCTTAAGAGCCCTTTTCAAATCAGAACAAGTTCTTTTAAAATTCAAATCTCATTGTAATATAGCTAAGTTTTTTTTTTGTTCAAAGCTACCCAATGTCAGCGCTTTAAACACAGTTTGTTGTGGCTTTTGTTTTAAGATCCAGTGATCGGGGAGCTATTAGCGGAGAAGCAGGCTGTGGATTTGAAGAAAGAGGAAAAGCTGAAGAAGAACCGGGAGGCGATGAAGAAGCACCGGGAAGAGGAGACGGCCGAGCAGAGAGCGGACAGGCTGCGCAAGAACAGGGAGGCGATGAGAATGCGCCGGCAGATGGAGTCGGAGGAGCAGCGAGATGACCGGCTCCGCAAGAACCGCGAGGCGATGAAGCGCTACCGCGATATGGAGTCGGAGGAGCAGCGGGACGAGCGCCTGCGCAAGAACCGGGAGCTGATCAAGAGCCGGCGGCAGCTGGAGTCTCAGGAGCAGCGGCAGGAAAGGCTGCGGAAGAACTGGGAGCTGACCAAGGTCCGGCGGCTGGAGGAGACCGAGAAGCAGCGCAAGCACCGGCTGCAGCGGAACTGGGACGGCATCAAGAGGCGGCGGGAGCAGGAGACCGAGGAGCAGCGCAAGAAGCGGCTGCGCAAGAACTGGGAGGGGATCAAGAACCGGCGGCAGCAGAAGAACGAGGGCGAGAAGGAAGACATGTTGTGCAGGATTTGGGAGGCGATGAGACAGTTCACCCAGCAGGAAATGCAGGAAGACAGAGACAAGCGGTGCCACCTGCTGGTGGACAGGGGGCTGGCGGATGGCACTCAGGATGAGCGACTCCACAACAGAGAGGCACCCCGCTGCTGCTTCCAGCAGGACATGGAGCCCAGGAAATGAAAAGGACCGCTGGATTTTTAAACCTGATCAACACGTAATTCCTAAAGCTGAAGTCTTTCACCAATAGCGCTTGCCTGTTTTAGCTTGTGAACCATTGCTGGTTGCATCAAAACGATTCTCTGCTGTAAGATTTGGGATTAATCTCCATACGTGCAGATGGTGGATGAAATCCATCTCAATTCATGGTGGTTTGGTGATCCGATGACTTAAATAATATTGTCACAATTGGGAACCTGGTGACCACTCTCTCAAGTTAAACCACTCGAAGTGGGAGCTAAATGTTTAATTCCTTGACAGTAGCAACTGAGCACACGAGAAACAGACACAAAATGCTGGAGTAACTCAGCGGGACAGGCAGAGTCTCTGGGACGATTCGGGTCGAGGCCTGAAGAAGGGTTTCGACCTGAAACGTCGCCAGTTCCTTCCATCCAGAGCTGCTGCCTGTCCCGCTGAGTTACTCCAGCATTTTGTGTCTACCTTCAGTGTAAACCAGCATCTGCAGTTCCTTCCTACACATGAGAAATAGAAGCAGGCGCTGCTGATCTTTTAGCCCCTTGCTTGAAAGAGCATTCTCTTCGGTAAAGAAAATGCAAGAAATGTTTCATTATATCGTACGTTGCTGGTAACATGAACTTTAATCCATTTCGATTGCAAATTTCAAGCCTGTTTGCAAGCAGGCGTTTCTGCTCCTCTGTGTGGTACTGCTGGTACACACGCGATTCATAAGCCACGGACCTTGTGTAGTCTTGCGACTGAGGACCAGGGGCAGAGAATTGGAACAAGTTGCCAGCTCTCTTTGGGTTCCGTCGACTATTTTGAAGGGTGTGGAAAGGGCAAGGAGATGGTGAGAATTGGACCGGCCATGTCCCAAACGTGGTCTGCACTCGAATCTCGCCCATGTTTGTTGCCAATGACGGAATATCTGGACCAACAACCGCTCTGGGTATCCACGGTACTTTGGAGAATTGTTGCCTTCATTTTACTAAGTATTGCTGTATCTGCGATGATTAGTTTTCTTTCTATTGGTTACCAATCTCCATTTTCCATACAATGGGAGTGGAGGGGGGGGGGGCGTGGTGACAACATGTCTCCTCCCCACATGTTAGAGTCTGTGCTTCTTTTTGATAAGTGCGGGAAACTGCTTTTACGACGAGACCTTGGGGGGGAAATTCTGTGCCATCATTGTGTTTTTCTGCGTTAATGAGGCCGCGTTCTGTTTCAACTTCTGCTCAAAGTGTCCGATCATAGTGTGTTTATAGCTGTTTAACGTTGCTCCAGGTTGCGATTCTAATTGTGGTAAAATGTTTGCACATTATATAACTTCAGTTGAAAAATATGACATTTGTGATTAACATATAGAAGAGCGGATGCGTTTATCCAGGCGCCTTGATCATGTTCAAAGGCGCTTAACAATCAGCGGTAAGGATTGGGAGTGTAGTCACAGGAATTATGCAAACCCGTGGGAGCCAACGTGCGCAAAGCAAGGCCTCGCTAACAAACCAATAAATAAATAAATCCACGAGCAGATTGTTTGGATGTTGGCTAAATGTAAAGATTTTTTTAGAGCACCAAAAACATTCTCATACAATACAATACAATTTATTTGTTGTCATTTGAACCCAAGTTTCAACAAAATGTGGTTTCTGCAGTCATGCAAACAATGAAAAGGACCAGGACACAGCACAATTGACACACACATCCATCGCAGCGAATCTCCTCACTGTGGTGGAAGGCAAAGTCTTGTCTCTCCCCCGCACTCCCATCCTGATGTCAAAGTCAACGCCCCTGGCGGGCGATGCTAAATAAGCCCTGCGGCCATTAAAGCAATGTAAGGCCCCGCTCCAGGTCATTTTCAATCCCGCAACTCGGGCGGCAGAAGTTGCCGTTGCGGGAGCTCTGAAAAGCGGCCTCCCACCAGGGACCCGCCAGCTCCCGATGTCACCGTCCACCCGGCCTGTGGCCGGAGCCTCCGAATCTCCGGGGTCGGCAGCAGCAGCGCGCCACCACAGCTCTCCACGCTCCGATGTTCTTATTACATATGGTCATATGTAATAGAAGAATTAGGCCATTCGGCCCAAGTCTACTCCGCCATTCAATCATGGCTGATCTATCTCTCCCTCTCAACCCCATTCCCCTGCCTTCTCCCAATAACCCCGACACCCGAAGCGGGTCTGAGATGGTTCAACCAGTTTGGGGAAACGGTCTCACTTTAGGCCACAGCTAACAATGGCCCGTTCTAAATGGCGTCAAGTTGGGAAAAGGGGAAGTACAACGGGATCCGGGGGTCCTTGTTCATCAGTCTATGAAAGTAAGCATGCAGGTACAGCAGGCAGTGAAGAAAGCGAATGGCATGTTGGCCTTCATAACAAGAGGAGTCGAGTATAGGAGCAAAGAGGTCCTTCTCCAGTTGTACAGAGCCCCAGTGAGACCACATCTGGAGTATTTTGTGCAGTTTTGATCTCCTAATTTGAGGAATGACATTCTTGCTATTGAGGGAGTGCAGCGTACGTTTACAAGGTTAATTCCCGGGATGGCGGGACTGTCATATCCTGAGAGAATGAAGCAGCTTGGCTTGTACACTCTGGAGTTTAGAAGGATGAGAGGATATCTCATTGAAACATATAAGATTGCTAAGGGTTTGGACACGCTGGAGGCAGGAAACATGTTTCTGATGTTGGGGGAGTCCAGAACCAGGGGCCACAGTTTAAGAATAAGGGGTAAGTCATTTAGAACAGAGACGAGGAAACACTTTTTCTCACAGAGAGTGGTGAGTCTGTGGAATTCTCTGCCTCTGAGGCGGGTTCTCTGGATGCCTTCAAGAGAGAGCTGGATAGGGCTCTTAAAGATAGCGGAGTCAGCGGATAGGGGGGAGAAGGCAGGAACGGGGCACTGATTGGGGATGATCAGCCACGATCACATTGAATGGCGGTGCTGGCTCGAAGGGCCGAATGGCCTGTTCCTGCACCTATTGTCTATTCCCATTATCGTCTTACATCTTTCATTCATTTGTTCTAAATCTGCCTACATCTCTTCCCCTGACTCAGTCTGAAGAAGGTTCTCGACCCACGAAAAGTCACCTGTACCTTTCCTTCAGAGCTTCTTCTCCTTGCGTATGGCGAATCTCAGAGCTGAATTGCCCCAGCTTTCTGCGTCTATTCTCAGCTTAGCATCTCGTGCTGAAAGCTAGCATGGAGGGACTGAAGAGTGCAGGCCAGCCTTGTTCGTGGCAGAGGGGATAAAGAGAGATGCATTTCCATCTTTAGGTTGTGGTTTTGTTACTGTCTCGTGTATGCAGATGAAGTGAAAACCATTGTTTTGCATGCTATCCAGTTAGATCAGATAATATTATACGTGAATACAACAATTCAAACTCAAGTACAGTAGGTAGAGCAAAGGGGAAGATACAGAGTGCAGAATATAGTTCTCAGCCTTGTAGTGCATCAGTTCCACAGACAAAGTCCAATGTCCGCAATGGGGTAGAGGTGAATGGGACAGTACCCTAGCTTGTGGAAGGGCCGTTCAGAAGCCTGATAACAGAGGGGAAGAAGCTGTTCCCGAGTCTGGTGGTGCGCGCTTTCAAGCTGCTGTAACTTCTGCCGGACGGGAGCAATGAGAGGAAGGAATGAGATCAGGCTTTGATAATGTTGGCTGCTTTTCTGAGGCAGTGTGAAGTGTTCGATGGAATTTATGGTGGGGAGGCTGGTGTCTGGGCTCCATCTATAACTCATCTTTTCAGGTCCAGTTTATTGTCACATGTACCGAGGTACAGTGAAAAACATTGTTGCGTGCTATCCAGTCAGCGGAAAGACAATACATCATTACAATCGAGCCGTCCTCGGTGTACAGATACATGATGAGGGAACAACGTTTAGTGCAAGGTAAAGCATTGATCAAGGATAGTCCGAGGGTCACCAGTGAGGTAGATAGTAGCTCCGGACCGCTCCCTAGTTGGTAATAGGATCGTAATCATAATTTATTAGTCGAGGTGGGTGCTGGGGTGGCGTCAACAGTCGAAGCTCCCACGTCGGGGGCGATCAGAGCTCCCGTGATCGGGGCGGTCAAAGCTCCTGCGGCTTGGAGCTCCCAAAGTCGATCCCTAACCAGGGACCGCGAGATCCGCGATGTTAAAGTCCGCAGGCTCCCGCGGTTGGAGCTCCCGAGGACGATCCCGGGCAAAGGGATTGCCATCTCCACGATGTTAGGCCGCAGTGCAGACAGAGATAACAACGACAAATTCACATCTCCGTCGCGGAAAGAGACTTTTTTTAAAAAGGTTCCCCCACATAATACAAAACTGAAGATAAACTAAAACATACATTTTACAACAAACTAGAAACACAACGAAGGAAAAAAGACGAGGCCGGCCGTTGGCGAGGCAGCCATTGTACGGCACCCCCTGGTGGCCCAGTTCCTGATAACAGCTGATAAGAAAGTGTCCCTGAGTCTGGAGGCCACATCAGTCTGAAGAAGGGTCTCAACCCGAAACGTTGCCTATTTCCTTCGCTCCATAGATGCTGCCGCACCCGCTGAGTTTCTCCAGCATTTTTGTCTACCTTTGATTTTCCAGCATCTGCAGTCCCTTCTTAAACATTCATGAAGTGAGGAATGGCTTCCCTTTATTCCTCTATCTTGGATTAATCATTTGTATTTTGCTTTAGCCTGAACTACTGTTGCAATGTCTGGAAGGGAAGGGTCTCCACCCGAAACGTCGCCCGTTTCCTTCTCTCCAGCGATACTGCCTCACCCGCTGAGTTACTCCAGCATGTTGTGTCTACTCTGGAAGATCGTCATCGGTTCTGGAAAATCTGCGGTCTTGGTTGAAAATACACTTTGAGCTGATAAGGGATGATTCTGATTAGGGATGATTGCTCCCAATATGGGATTTATCTGATGACAATGTGGTAAAGCCAGGACAAATCTGATCAATACGGCCAGTTTAGTTTAGAGATACAGAGAGGAAACAGGCCCTTCACCCCCACCAGGTCCGTGCCGACCAGTGATCCCCGCACATTAACGCTATACTATAGGTATGTTACAAAACTTGCCTTCAGCGGCGCTGCAGTTCTGTCACTGGCCGTGTGAGCGACTTTGGCGCCTTTGAGGGGGGGGGGGGGGGGGGCGGGCTTCAAATGCGGTTTTTCCCCTGCCTGCTGGAGTTTTATTTTCTCGGGGTGCGAGCTTTTGCTGAGGATTAGCTCCGACTGCCGGTCTGTGAATTTTTTTTTAAATCGCCCGACAATTTCAGTGCTGGAGTAAAATTAAAATGAGCTTCTAATGCCATGAACGCCGACAACGGGGACGGATTTCACGTACGGGACAGGTAAAGGAAAGCCGTTTATTTTATATATAAACGTGCTTCTTAGGATGACCTTAATCCACATTTTACATTGCGAAAAGGTGATTTAGGCCCCATACGAACCGGCAGTATTTTTCCTGCCAATATGGGGCTCAAATTCACCGCAACCGCAACGTTCCAAACGATCGCGTTCCACAAAAACCCACTCACAAGATTATTTAAATGGCCATTAATTTACAGGAATTAAACACTAAATTCCTTCCATTTGGCCTATAAATTCATGACAATGACATTTAAAAATCATGTTATATTGTGAATTCTTGTGTGAATGTTATTTGGACACTTAGGCTATTTAAAAATCTTTTCTTAAGAAATGGATAGATGTTTAGATCTAGTAATTGAATTTTGTAATTAGCTACAATTGGGTAACTAACTAATTATATGTTTTAATTTCAGGTCATCCAAGTAAGATTGTTTCATATTTGTTTCAGAATGCTTCAATCTATAATAACTGAAAATTTCTTTCAGTTCTCTTAATTTTTAAGAAAGTTATGGGCTTTTGACTGTCCTAGATCACAGCTTTTGCGTTAAGTCAATGGAAAAGCAACAGGGAACAAGTTGCTAATTTCCGAGTATGAAAATGGCTATAACCTTTTTAATACTGAAGATATGAAAGTGAATTAGATGTCAAATTAAATTTCCTTTTATGCTTTATCTGATGGGATAAATTGCAGACTTGATTTTTAAAATCTCAAAATGTTGTACCGTTGCTATATAGTACATCTACTAGGGACATTTGTTACATTTACCAAGCCAATTAACATACAAACATGTAGGTCTTTGGAATGTGGGAGGAAACCGAAGATCTCTGAGAAAACCGAAGATCTCGGAGAAAACCGAAGATCTCGGAGAAAACCCACGCAGGTCACGGTGAGAGCGTACAAACTCCGTACAGACAGCATCCGTAGTCGGGATGGAACCCGGGTCTCCGGTGCTGCATTCGCTACTGCTGCGCCACTGAAAGGCGTAATTGAGGGAGCTATCAAACGGCACTTGCCTGTTCATCGCTGCTCAGCTTGAGTTTTGGCAAGACCACCACACGCAACGTCGTGTCTTGGTCCAGACTTGGGCAAGGGGATTGAGGTGCAGAGGCGAGAGTGACTGACCTTCATACCAAGGCACCGTCTAATTCAATGTGGCATCGAGGACCCGTCAAGAGGACAACGCTCCAATGGGTGTACGAAGAATAATGGTCTTGTAGCTTCTGCAGGTCAATGCTCCCAACCCCAGGAGTTCATGGGGTGGAGTGGTTTGACCATTAGTGTCCCCATCAGTGATCTCCAGGGTGTCACCATTGACCAGATTATCCACTGCCTTCACTGTTCATTCCCTGACCATTGGTGTACTGTGGCAGAAGTGTGCACCATCAGCAAAATGCACTGCAGTTAGTGCCTGGGGCTAGCTTCCCAAGCCCAACACCTTGATCACAGAAGAACTGCAACAAGGATTGGAGATGTCCTTCAAGAGAGAGTTGGAATTAGCTCTTGGGGGTAACGGAATCCAGGGATATGGGGAGAAAGCAGGAACGGGGTACTGATTCTGGATGATCAGTCATGATCACATTGAGTGGCGGTGCTGGCTCGAAGGGCCGAATGGCCTCCTCCTGCACCTAATGTCTGTGTTTCTATGAGACAACCAGCTGCAGCTCCGTCCAGTTCCCACCACCCTGACTGTGAAGTGTGTCCTGGAGCCTCAGGTAATGCTGGTTCCTCGGTGTTCCAGGGACCTGGGCTACATCCTGATCTCGCTCCCTGAGGAGTTTGCACGTTTTCCCGGTGATCTTGCATGTTCCCCCCCGGGTCTTGCGCCCCAGTGCAGTTTGGTGGACTAGCTTTGTGCTGTAAAGGACCAGAAGTGTATCGATGGGGGGGAATAAGAGGGACTGGGGTGGACTTTTAATGCGGCTTGTCCATGTGTTAGAGTGGAACTTCACAAGTGATAGTAGCAGAATTAGGCCATTCAGCCCATCACGTCTACTCTGCCATTCAATCATGGCTGATCTATCTTTCATTCTGGGGAAGCGGAGGTCGGGTGAACAGGTGGGGGTGGCTGCTGTTCTGAGCCAGCAGAGTCCCAGTGGGTGAAGCGAGTCTCTGCTAAGTGATGCCAAATACAGGTGCAGCCCAACAACATATTCACCCGGGCAGCACGGTGGCGCAGCGGTAGAGTTGCTGCCTTGCAGCGCCGGAGACCCGGGTTCAATCCTGACTACGGGCGCTGTCTGTACGGAGTTTGTACGTTCTCCCCGTGACCTGCGTGTGTTTTCTCCGAGATCTTCGGTTTCCTCCCACACTCCAAAGACGTACAGGTTTGTAGGTTAATTGGCTTGGTGTATGTGTAAATTGTCCCGTGTATGTGTGTGTGTGTGTAGGATAGTGTTAATGTGTGGGGATCGCTGGTCGGCGTGGATCCCTTGGGCTAAAGGGCTTGTTTTCGCACTGTATCTCTGAACTAAACATCCAAAGGGCCGCAGAGATTTCAGGTGGGACTTCTCAACGGCAATAAATACTTGTCTGTGAATTCTGAAAAGTGAATGAATTAAATAAAAAACCTCTCCAAACAAACTCTTGGTCATAAGGGATAGGAGTAAAATTAGGCCATTTGGCCCGTAAGGTCTACTCCGCTATTCAATCATGGCTGATCCATCTCTCCCTCCTAACCGCATTCTGCCTTCTCCCCGTAGCCTCTGACACCCGTACTAATCAAGAATCTATCTCTGCCTAAAAAATGTATGTATGAATGAATGAATGAATGTTGGCCAAGTATGCACACATACAAGGAATTTGCCTTGGTGCTCCGCTCGCAAGTGACAAACAACACGACAAACAATAAACAATTACGAATGACATATTAAACATTATTAATAAAACATTACAGTTTAAACATGTGAAAGGCCAAAGCAAAAGGAGGCTACAGACTTTTGGTTATTGAGTAGAGCTACGACTCGTGGAAAAAAGTTGTTTTGTGTGGCGTGTTTGATCCACTGACAATCCAAATATCTTTGGCCTCCACAGCCTTCTGTGGCAAGAAAATTCACCACCCTCTGACTAAAGAAATTTCTCCTCATCTCCTTCCTAAAGGAAGTCCGTTAATTCTAACGCTATGACCTCTGGTCCTAGACTGTTCCACGAGTGGAAACATCCTCTCCGCATCCACTCTATCCAAGCTTTTTACTATTCTGTACGTTTCAATGAGGTCCCCCCCACCTCGTTCTTCTAAACTCATGGAATCTCCTCTATCATTTTCGTATTATGCCAGATGAAGTATGCTCTTGCAGTGTCTCATACACCAAGATGGCTCCCAGCCAAGGCGACTGCGTGCCTGTTAGATGCAGATCTATATTACAATCACTCCACACTTTAAAATCTCTCCACATTTCTTGTCATGCAACAAAAAGCGTTACGCTGAACCTGTGGCAGGTAAAACACCAGCATTTTGTGTCTAAGGAGCGGCAGATGCTGGTTTAAACCAAAGATAGACACAAATTGCTGGAGTAGCTCAGCGGGACAGGCAGCATCTCTGGAGAGAAGGAATGGGTGACGTTTCGGGACGCGACCCTTCTTCAGACTGACGTCGTAGGGGAGTGAGATACAGTGGCTTGCAAAAGTATTGATACCCCTTGAACTTTTCCACATTTTGTCACGTTACAACCACAAACGTAAATGTATTTTATTGGGATTTTATGTGATAGACCAACACAAAGTGGCGCATAATTGTGAAGTGGAAGGAAAATGATACATGGTTTTCAAATTTTTTTACAAATAAAAAGCTGAAAAGTGCGGCGTGCAAAAGTATTCAGCCCCCTTTACTCTGATACCCCTAAATACAATCCAGTGCAACCACTTGTCTTCAGAAGTCACCTAATTAGTAAATAGAGTCCACTTGTGTGTAATCTAATCTCAGTACAAATACAGCTGTTCTGTGAAGTCCTCAGAGGTTTGTGAGAGAACATTAGTGAACAAACAGCATCATGAAGCCCAAGGAACACACCAGACAGGTAAGGGATAAAGTTGTGGAGAAGTTTAAAGCAGGGTTAGGTTACAAAAAAATATCCCAAGCTTTGAACATCTCACGGAGCACTGTTCAATCCATCATCCGAAAATGGAAAGAGTATGGCACAACTGCAAACCTACCAAGACATGGCCGTCCACCTAAACTGACAGGCCGGGCAAGGAGAACATTGATCAGAGAAGCAGCCAAGAGGCCCATGGTAACTCTGGAGGAGCTGCAGAGATCCACAGCTCAGGTGGGAGAATCTGTCCACAGGACAACTATTAGTCGTGCACTCTACAAATCGGGCCTTTATGGAAGAGTGGCGAGAAGAAAGCCATTGTTGAAACAAAGCCATAAGAAGTCCCGTTTGCAGTTTGCCACAAGCCATGTGGGGGACACAGCAAACATGTGGAGGAAGGTGCTCTGGTCTGATGAGACCAAAATTGAAGTTTTTGGCCTAAATGCAAAACGCTATGTATAGCAGAAAACTAACACTGCACATCACCCTGAACACACCATCCCCACTGTGAAACATGGTGGTGGCAGCATCATGCTGTGGGGATGCTTTTCTTCAGCAGGGACAGGGAAGCTGGTCAGAGTTGATGGGAAGATGGATGGAGCCAAATACAGGGCAATCTTGGAATAGATCATGGTTGATCAAGGAAAATGTAGACTAGCTACCTAGAGTAAGGTTTTGCTACTTGTTTTGCAACAATGGCCAGAGATGTGCCTCTGTGAGATTATTAAGGGTTTGGATCACTAGAGGCAGGAAACATCTTCCCGATGTTGGGGGAGTCCAGAACCAGGGGCCACAGTTTAAGAATAAGGGGTAAGCCATTTAGAACGGAAACAAGGAAACACTTCTTCTCACAGAGAGTGGTGAGTCTGTGGAATTTTCTGCCTCAGAGGGCGGTGGAGGCCAGTTCTCTGGATACTTTCAAGAGAGAGCTAGGGCTCTTAAAGATAGCGGAGTCAGGGGATATGGGGAGAAGGCAGGAACGGGGTACTGATTGTGGATGATCAGCCATGATCACATTGAATGGCGGTGCTGGCTCGAAGGGCCAAATGGCCTACTCCTGCACATTGCCTATTGTTTAAGAAGGGCTTCAAAGAAAAATCTGGGAACGATAGACCCGTATGCTTAACATCTGTGGTAGGAAAGTTACTGGGGTGAATTCTTAGGGATAAGATGGACACATACATTTGGAAAGGGAGGTTTTGATTATGGATAGTCAGCATGGTTTTGTGCCTTGAGGATCATGTCTCTCAAATTTGGGAGCTTCAAGTAACTTTACCCCATTGCGGACATTGGGCTTTGTCTACGAAACTGGTGAGCTACAATGCTGAGAACTATATTCTGTATGCTCTACCTAGTATACACAAGTTGAGGAAGGGTCTCGACCCGAAACGTCACCTATTCCTTCGCTCCATAGATGCTGCCGCACCCACTGAGTTTCTCCAGCATTTTTGTCTACCTTCGAATCTCCAACATCTGCAGTTCCTTCTTGAACAAGGTTGATTGATTCATTCCAGCCTGCGCAATCCCTTCTTAAACACGTTTCACTTGATCATATTAAAAATAGTATTAACTGATCTGATTGGAAAGCATGCGAAACATAGCACACCAGGTGAAAATGACAAACCTAATGCAAAGATGGTTTAAATATATGTTCATAAGTGCCAGGAGCAGAATTAAGCCATTCGGCCCATCTAGTCTACACTGCCATTTAATAGTGGCTGATCTATCTCTCCCTCCTAACCTCATTCTCCTGCCTTCTCCCCATAACCCCGACACCCGTACTAATCAAGAATCTATCTATCTCTGCCTTAAAAATATCGATTGACGGCCTCCATCGCCCTCTGTGGCAATAAGTTCCACAGATTCACCGCCCTCTGACTGAAGAAATTACTCATCCCCTTCCTGAAGGAACGTCCTTTAATTCTGAGGCTGTGCCCTCCGGTCCTGGACTCTCCCACTAGTGGAAACATCCCGTCTGAATCGAGCCTTTCACGATTCGGATTTCAATGAGGTCCCCCCTCATTCTTCTAAACTCCAGCGAGTACAGGCCCAGTGCAGTTAAAAGCGCATCATAGGTTTACCCACTTGTTCCTGGGATCATTCTTGTAAACCTCCTCCGGACCCTCTCCAGAGCCAGCACATCCTTCCTCAGATACAGTGTCCAGTGCCTTATAGAGCCTCAACATTACATTACATTTTGTACTCTAGCCTTCTTTAAATTAATGCTAGCTTTCTCCACACCCTCTCTATCCAGGCCTACTAGACCAACATCGACTGAAGGATAGTCAGCATGGTTTTGTACGTGGGAGGTCGTGGCTCACAAATCTGAGTTTTTTGAAGACGTGACCAAAAAGGTCGATGAGGGCAGAGCTGTAGATGTTGTGTACATGGACACAACATCTCATGTGTACATGGACACAACAAGTTCAGGAAGGTGTTCGACAAGGTTCCGCATGGTAGGCTGCTCTGGAAGGTTATATCGCATGGGATCCAAGGAGAGATAGCTGAATGGATAGAAAATTGGCTCCACGGAAGGAAGCAGAGGGTGATGGTGGAAGGTTGCTTCTCGGACTGGAGGCCTGTGACGAGGGGTGGGCCTCAGGGTTCGGCGCTGGGCCCGTTACTGTTTGTCATCTACATCAATGATTTGGATGTGAACATACAGGGCAAGATTAGCAAGTTTACTGATGATACAATAGTGGTTGGTTTTGAAGATGGTTGTGAACGATTGCAGCAGGATCTGGATCGATTGGCCAGGTGGGCGGAGGAATGGTTGATGGAATTTAATACAGAGAAGTGTGAGGTGTTGCATTTTGGGACGTCGAACAAGGGCAGGACCAACACAGTGAATGGTAGGCCTCTGGGGAGTGTTGTAGAGCAGAGGGATCTAGGAGTACAGGTGCGTGGTTCCTTGAAGGTCGAGTCGCAGGTAATAAGGTGGTCAAAAAGGCTTTTGGCACTTTGGCCTTCATCAGTCAGAGTATTGAGTATAGAAGTTGGGAGGTCATGTGTAGTTTTATAAGACGTTGGTGAGATCACATCTAGAATATTGTGTTCAGTTCTGGGCACCATGTTATTGGAAATATATTGTCGAGTTTGAAAGGATTCAGAGAAAATCTATGAGGATGTTGCCAGGACTGTGAGCTATAGGGAGAGGTTGAGTAGGCTGGGTCTCTATTCCATGGAGCACAGGAGGATGAGGGGTGATCTTATAGGGTGTGTAAAATCATGAGAGGAATAGATCGGGTAGTCTCTTGCCCAGAGTAGGAGACTCGAGGACCAGAGGACATAGGTTCAAGGTGAAGGGGAAACGATTTAATGGGGTAACTTTTTCACACAGTGGGTGGTGGGTGTGCGGATCGAGCTGTCAGAGGAGGTAGTTGAGGCTGGGACTATCCCAATGTTTAAGAAACAGTTAGACAGGTACTTGGGCAGGATAGGTTTGGAGGGATATGGACCAAGCGTAGGCAGGTGGGACTAGTGTAGCTGGGACATGTTGGCCGGTGTTGGCAAGTTGGGCCGAAGGGCCTGTTTCCACACTGTATCACTTTGACAGTAGCTCCACACCACAGATTTTGTATGTAAAACTGGAATGGAAGCGTAACCTCACAAGGATCCCGAGTAGAACAGCAGATAGAGAAGACACGGCTTGGAGTTAGTTCCATAATTTTATCAGCGTGTTAGACTTTAAATTGCATGTGCATATAGCCGTTTGCAAGCGATTACAATGAAGTTGCCGCATCTCACTCTGGCTCCAAACCCAGACGTTGCAAGAAATGGCCAAATATCTAATAACAGATGCACAGGTTATATCTGTTCTTGAAACGTCTTCTCAATAAAGGGAAGGTTGATTTAAAAAAAACGCTGGAGAAACTCAGCGGGTGAGGCGGCATCTATGGAGCGAAGGAAAAAGTGACGTTTCGGGTCGCGACCCTTCTTCAGGACTGAAGAAAGGTCTCGACGTCAGTCTGAAGAAGGGTCACCTTTTCCTTCGCTCCATAGATGCCGCCTCACCCACTGAGTTTCTCCAGCATTTTTTTTATCAACCTTCGATTTCTCCAGCATCTGCACTTCCTTCTACATAATGGGATGCATGATAAACACACCGCGTTCTGGATAGCACTGGTCGCTGATTCTTCTGAAAGACTTTGCCGTTTTCTGCACAATCCGTAGTGATCTTATAGAAACATATACAATTATAAAAGGACTGGACAAGCTAGACGCAGGAAATATGTTCCCAATGTTGGGCGAGTCCAGAACCAGGGGGCCACAGTCTTAGAATAAACGGGGAGGCCATTTAAGACTGAGGTGAGGAAAAACGTTTTTCACCCAGAGAGTTGTGAATTTGTGGAATTCCCTGCCACAGAGGGCAGTGGAGGCCAAGTCACTGGATGGATTTAAGAGAGAGTTAGATAGAGCTCTAGGGGCTAGCGGAGTCAAGGGATATGGGGAGAAGGCAGGCACGGGTTATTGATTGGGGACGACCAGCCATGATCGCAATGAATGGCGGTGCTGGCTCGAAGGGCCGAATGGCCTCCTCCTGCACCTATTTTCTACGTTTCTATGAAACCGGAGCACCCGGGGAAAACCCAGGCAGGTGACGGGGAGAGCGTACAAACTCCGTACAGACAGCACCCGAGGTCAGGATGGAACCCGGGTCTCTGGCGCTGTGAGGCAGCAACTCTCCCGCTGCGCCCCCGTGCCACCCTGATGAGTCTCATATGTAACGTGATGCACAATTAACAAACCATCTACTAGATAGCAATGCGCACTGAATCCTTTGAAATATTCTGCTTTATGCAGCACAATCCGCTGGGATTAAACTGTGGCTCTTCAAAGTTATCAGTTGATATATTTTCATTCATAAAAGGGGTAAGGCTAGTAAAATATTGGAACCGTGAAATACTCTTCCAACAGGGACATCTGGTTGGACTTGGAGAAGTTGGTCACAAAAAGCTCAGCGGGTCAGGCATCCATCATCTCTGGAGAAAAGGGATAGGTGACGTTTCGGGTCGAGACCCTTCTTCAGACTGGGAGTCAGTCTGAACCCTCTCCTCTGACTCTCAATCTGAAGAGGGGTCTCGACCCGAAACGTCACATATTCCTTCTCTCTAGAGATGCTGCCTGTCCCGCTGAGTTACTCCAGCTCTTTGTGTCGATCTCTGGTGCAAACCAACATCTTTCAGTTCCTTTCCACACACCAAGTTGTCCTTGGCCTCTCCAAGTCATCCAGCCGTGTCGCAGGGCAGAATCATCTGTACGCTTGTCTGGTGAATGAACAGATACAGGAGACGGGTGGCTGCTCAGGGAGTGGAGACCCCGCAGTTTCTTGAAGTGGGCGTTGATGCATGTTGGATCGCGATCTAGTCACACTGTCTCCTGCAGAGAAAATTACAAGCTTAGTCTGAAGTTTGGAAAGGGTCACAGTGATACAGTGTGGAAACAGGCCCTTCGGCCCAACTTTCCCACGCCGGCCAACATGTCCCAGCTACACTAGTCCCACCTGCTCGCGTTTGGTCCATATCCCTCCAAACCTGTCCTGTCCATGTACCTGCCTAACTGTTTCTTAAACGTTGGGATAATCCCAGCCTCAACTACCTCCTCTGGCAGCTCGTTCCACACACCCAGCACCCTCTGCGTGAAAATGTTACCCCTATTAAATATTTCTATTCCTATTAAATCTTATTCCCCTTCACCTTGAACCTATGTCCTCTGGTCTTCGTTTCCCCTAATCTGGGCAAGAGATTCCGTGCATCTACCTGATCTATTCCTCTCATGAATTGATACAAAGTATTCAAAGAAAATGTAAAACATTGAATCTGACCATATTCACGAAACATCCTAAGCACATTTACTGAAAGAGGCAACTTAGTTTTTCAGTTTTAAAGATACAGCAAGGAAACTGGCCCTTCAGCCCACCAAACTTTAATTTAATGGATTTACGAGAGAGTTAGATTGAGCTCTAGGGGCTAGTGGAGTCAAGGGATATGGGGAGAAGGCAGGCACGGGTTATTGATTGGGGACGATCAGCCTTGATCACAATGAATGGCGGTGCTGGCTCGAAGGGCCGAATGGCCTCCTGCTGCACCTATTTTCTATGTTTTTATTTAATTGGAAGCTGAGGGGGGTTTTTTTGACACAAAGGGTTGTGGGTAGATGGAACGAGCTGCCAGAGGAGACAGGAACTATAATCACATTTAAAAGACAGTTGGACAGGTACATGGACAAGACAGGTTACTAATCAAGAATGCATCTGTCTCTGTCTTAAAAAATATCCATTGACTTGGCCTCCAAAGCCATCTGTGGCAATGAATTCCACAGATTCACCACCCTCTGACTAAAGAAATTCCTCCTCATCTTTCTAAAGGAAAGCCCTTTCATATGTATATCGTATTTCCTGCAGAGCAGCTGGTAGAGCTGCTGCCTCACAATGACAGAGACCTGGCCTCCATCCTGACCTTGGGTGCTGTTGGTGTGGAGTTTGCGTGGAGCCCGGGTCTCTGGCGCTGTGAGGCAGCCACCGTGAGAGGTTGTAGGTTGCTGACAAGGACACAAACACACTTACCGACGTGACTGTCAGTGGTGTTTTTGTGGATTCAGACTCAAAGAAGATCCTCTTGGTCTGAGAAATGGCGAAAATCCACTTCTGGTACTCCGCCCTTATCTAAAGAGAAGTTATGACAGAGCAAATTTATCAAAAGTTGAACAAGATAACCTGCGATCATTTAAACCACTATCGGTGGGCTCATCCGTTAATTATGATTACATTTGTGATCCAGTAAACGAGATTGAGGAAAGACACAGAGTGCTGGAGTAACTCAGCGGGTCAGGCAGCATCTGTGGAGAACATGGATAGGTGACGTTTCACAGAGTGCTGGAGTAACTCAGCGGGTCCGGCAGCATCTGTGGAGAACATGGATAGGTGACGTTTCACAGAGTGCTGGAGTAACTCAGCGGGTCAGGCAGCATCTGTGGAGAACATGGATAGGTGACGTTTTGGGGTCGAGACCCTTATTCATTGATTTTAGGTGGAGGGGGGAGGTGTGCGGCAGAAAGCCAAAACAGGGATCGGGTGGGATAAAGGTCATAAGTGATAGGACTAGAATTAGGCCATTCGGCCCATCAAGTTTATTCCACCTTTCAATCTTGGCTCCTTCCTAACTCCATTCTCCTGACTTCTCCCCATAACCCCAGACAGCCGTACTAATCAAGAATGTATCTATCTCTGCCTTATGTCCATTGACTTGGCCTCCACAGATACAGCACAGAAACAGGCCCTTCAGCCCACCGGGTCCTCACTGACCATCAATTCCCGCACATTAACACTATCCTACACACAGTGGGGACATTTTACAATCATACTTTCATGCCAAGCCAATTAATCTAGAAACCTTTTGGAGTGTGGGAGGAGAACCAAAATTCTTGGAGAAAACCCACACAGGTCACGGGGAGAAGGTACAAACTCCGTACAGACAGCGCCCGTAGTCGGGATGGTTCCCGGGTCTGTGGCGCTGTGAGGCAGCAACTCTACCGCCGCGCCACCGTGCAGCCCTTTTGTAAACCACCACTTGCCACATCGTTAATCCTTTTCCTGCCCGAACTCGATCTATTTCTGTATTGTTGTGATTTACACATCCATTTATTCTTTAATCTTCAGTCCCTGCCTTACTCCGGCACTGTCGAAGAAGGGTCTCGACCTGAAACGTCACCCATTCCTTCTCTCCAGAGATGCTGCCTGAGTTACTCCAGCCTTTTTGTGTAACTTGGTTTAAACCAGCATCTGCTGTTCCCTGCTACACTTTACTCCAGCACTTTGTGTCTTTGTTCTGCCGACCAGCGCCTGCGGTTGCTTGCGTCCACAGCTGGACGGCCACGTGCCTTGGGGTTGAGGATGCAGAGGATGATGAAGATGAAGGTTCCCTGGAAGCTGTTGACGAGGGTGAACAGGTAGGCCATCACCAGCGTCTCCTCCTGGAAGTGGAACAGGCCCAGGATCCAGGTGCAGCCCAGGATGAAGACCTGGGCGATGGCTTTGAACATCAGCATCCTGTAGTGAAGACAAACCACCGTCAGACACGGGGACAACCACACATACGACTGGCAACCCAAACCCTGGGCTGGCCAACGGTGGCGCAGCGGTAGAGTCGCTGCCTCACAGCGCCAGAGACCCGGGTTCAATCCTGACTACGGGCGCTGTCTGTACGGAGTTTGTACGCTCTCCCTGTGACCGCTTCTCCGGTTTCCTCCCACACTCCAATGACGTACAGGTTTGTAGGTTAAATGGCTTGGGTAAAATTGCCCCAGCGTGTGTCGGATCGTGTTACTGTGCAGGGATTGTGGGTCGGCCCAGGACAAAGGGCCTGTTTCCGCGCTGTATCTCTAAACTAAACTGGTTTTCGATTGAGAATCGTGCAGTCGGAGGTGCAAGTGGCCTCTGGGGAAGGTTTTGGACGATCAGTAATGGAGCTGTATCTCTGGCCATCTCGTGGAGTGATACAGCATAGAAACAGGCCCTCCCTTCGGCCCAACTTGCCCACACCGACCAACATGCCCCATCTACGCTAATCCCATCTGCCTGCGTTTAGCCCATATCCCTCTAAACGTATCCTATCCATGTACCTGTTCAAACGCATTTTTTTTTTTTAAGTTAAATTTTATTAGAGACATGTACATATCCTAGTCCAAACCACTACAAACTTTGTTAAACGGTTACATATTAAATATCCAGGATTCCACTACCAGTGTAGCTGGGGGTCTTCATTTATCGGTTACATATTAACATTGACTCTAATTATTATTATTTTTTTCTAATAGATAGAAAAAATAAAGAAAAAGAAAAGAAAATTAGAAAAATAGAATAAACTATCCATAATACAACTTAGGAGATAGGTCCGTAGGTAAGAAAACATAAGTAGTCATCTAGTCCTGGGTTCAAGCATCCGTCAGGTGTCAGCGCCGGTCCATTCTACCCCTTTAAATAATCTATGAACGGAGACCATATTCTAATAAATAATTCTGGTTTGTCAATTAAGACAAATCTAATTATTTCCAGATTTAAGGTCTTTATTTCTAAGATTTAAGGACATCTCCATAATCCACATTTTAATTGTGGGGGATGCAGGGTTTTTCCCAAAATTTCAATATTAATTTTTTCCCAGTTGTTATACTATAATCCAGGACATTTCTTTGGTTTATTGTCAGTTTTAGGTATTGTTCAGATATGCCCAATATTATTAACTTAGGATCGGGCTCCAGTTGAGTATTAACCACTACGGAAATGTTCAAACGCATTTTAAATTTTGTTACAATACCTGCCTCAACTTGCCCACACCGGGCAAGAGATTCCACAGCCAACCTTCCACAGACAACTTCCCTACATCGGTGAGACCAAGGGTAGGCTTGGCGATCGCTTCGCCAACACCTCCGCTCGGTTCGCAATAACCAACCTGATCTCCCGGTGGCTCAGCACTTCAACTCCCCCTCCCATTCGGAATCCGACCTTTCTGTCCTGGGCCTCCTCCATTGCCAGAGTGAGGCCCACCATGAATAGGAGGAGCAGCACCTCATATTTCGCTTGGGTAGTTTACACCCCAGCGGTATGAACATTGACTTCTCCAATTTCAGGTGGTCCCTGCTTTCTCCCTCCTTCCCCTCCCCTTCCCAGCTCTCCCACAGCCCACTGTCTCCGCCTCTTCCTTCCTTTTATATGCCCCCCCCCCCCACATCAGTCTGAAGAAAGGTCTCGACCTGAAACGTCACCTATTCCTTCTCACCAGAGATGCTGCCTCACCCGCTGAGTTTCTCCAGCATTTCTGTCTAGTTGCCACAGACAAATTGTGTGGGAAGAAATTGCAGATACTGGTTTACACCAAAGATAGACACAGCATGCTGGAGTAACTCTGCAGGTCAGGCAGCATCTCTGGAGAAAAGGAATGGGTGATGTTTCGGGTCGAGACCCTTCTCGAGACTGAGAGTCGGGGGGGGGGGGGGTGAAAACTAGAGGTATGTAATGGTCCAGAACAAAGAGCACCAATGATCAAGGAAAGATTGAGCCCACATACTGTGGGCAAAGTCCAATGTCTGCATCCTCAATGAGGTAAAATGTAATTAGCCCGTTTAGAAATGAAAAATATAAAAGGGGTGGCACAGCGGTAGAGTTGCTGCCTCACAGCGCCAGAGACCTGGGTTTCATCCTGACTACGGGTGCTGACTGCGCGGAGTTTGCACGTTCTCCCCGTGACCTGCGTGGGTTTCCCCTGAGACCTCCCACACTCCAAAGGCGTACAGGTTTGCGGGCTATTTGGCTGGGTGCACATGTAACATTGTCACTGGCCTGTGTAGGATAATGTGAGCGCGCGGGGATCGCTGGTCAGCATGGACTCGGTGGGCCGAACGGCCTGTTTCCGCGCTGAATCTCTAAGCTAAATTAAAGAAAATGGCGCTACATTTGCAGGTAGAAAAGAGGTTTAAAAGAGTGGTGTGGTAGGAAATCTCTGTCTGGGAAGAACATGCATAGAGTCGCCTAGCAACGGCACCATCTTATAGGGGCCATCTTGTGCCTAGCAACGGCACCATCTTGTAGGGGTCATCATGTCATGGCTCCTCTCTGCTCTTTGGACTTACCTTGTGTCTTTGATCTTCGAGACTTTCATGTCACGATTAGAAAGCTCTTCGTTCAACGTGTAGAGAGACGTGGTGAACAGAAAGGTGTTGATCTGTTGGGTTGTGACAGGGTTTAAATGCTCGATAAAAATTGAGTTAATACTATTGAGTATTAATTGAGTGTCAGGGGTTACAGGGTGAAAGCAGGAAAATGGGGTTAGGCGGGAGTGATAGATCAGGAGGGGAGGGAGGGGGAGAGGGGAAAGGGGGGACAGTCACTCCTGGGAAAATAGTGCCCAGCAGGCAGAGCGTCGAAAACTCTACGCAGTTTGCCGCGAGGAGCAAAGGCATTGTGATGCCATCCAGCTCGCTTCAGCACGTTAGATTTTAAAGAGATCTCAGATTGGTGAACAATTTTAGTAAAAAACTCAGTAAATAACGAATCAAATTTTCAGATGTGGCGATTTTCGACATCATGAGGAAAATCTCTACTGGAATATGTAAACATTTTACCGTTAGCGTGTTTTGGAGAAGATGTGATTCACAAGCAAACTAACAAAAGATCAGATCAGAGTTTTATGAGTATACTATTCCCCCAACTACTCTGTTCCCCCAACGTGTGGTTGCTGGGGGGGGGGGGGGAGGGGGGCGACATGCAACATCACACACACTAACCACCCCCCACACACACGCTAACTACCCCCTTGAAATTATATTAATATTATTAATTTGCTCCTATTACCCCATATCCTCCCTATCCACTGATGCATAGCCCCCAACTCGCAAGCGCCTCTAGAGAGGGGGGGGGGGAGAGAGTGAGGGCAGAGAGAGAATGGGGAGAGACAAAGAGAAAGGGGCAGAGACAGAAGGGCAAGAGACAGAGGGAGCGGGGGAGGGTGGAGAGGGGGGTGGAGGGGAGGAGAGGGAGGGTCGGTGAGGGGGAGAGGGTGGGGGAGGAGGGGTGACAGAGATGGGAGGGGAGGAGAGAGAGGGAGGGAGAGAGGGAGGCCGAGGGGGAAGGGAAGGGAAGGGGGAAGAGGGGGGGGTAGGGAGGGGGAGAGTTGGTGGGAAGGGAGGGTAGGGGAGGGGATGGGGTGGAGGTAAGGGGGTAGGGAGGGGAGGGTGGGAGAGGGCAGGGGGGGGAAGAGGAAGGGGAGAGAGAGAGAGGGAGGGGGAGAGAGAGGGGGGAGGGAGAGAGAGAGAGAGAGAGAGAGAGAGGGGGAGAGAGAGAGAGAGAGAGAGAGAGAGAGATGGGGAGAGACAGAGAGAGCGAAATGCAACCGTGCGTCAAGCGTTCAGAATGTTCTGGAAATGAAGCGTGCGTGTCTCATGCACGAAAGCTGTCGGCAGCTCTATGGAATTCAGGGGAGGAGCCTGCAGCGTCACACACACACTAACACACACACACACACACACACACGCACACGCACATACACACGCACACACACACGCACGCGCACACACGCGCACACACACACACACACACACACACACACACTAACCACACACACTAACCACACACACACACACACACACACACACTAACCACACACACACACACACGCACACACACACACACGCGCACACGCACACACGCACACACGCACACACACACACACACACACACACACACACACACACACGCACACAGCGGGTCCGATCAAATCTGTCAATGAAGACAGTGTAGATGATATGTGTGTACACCTTTAATTGATAGTAACAATGTCCATGCTAACCACTCCCCCACCAGTTAGTATAATTGTAACCCACACGCCCCTAGCTCGCTCTCTAGTGATCGTGACAGACCACGTACAGCCAGGGCTATATATAATGTATGCTGAATAAAGTAGTGAAGACTTTAAGGTGTCTGTTTACCTTCTCTACATGGTGTCAGAAGTGCCCCTCTGCGGGATCTGGTGAAAAAGGACACTGCCTGGGCCTGGTTCCCGCAACACCAGCGAGCATTTGACACCCTCAAATCCAAGCTGATCAGCATGCCAACGCTGAAGTACTTTGACCTCCAGCGCCCCATCGTCCTCACATGTGATGCATCTAAGTTTGGCCTCGGGGCCGCCTGCCTGCAGATCCATGACGGGGTGCAACTGCCTGTGTCCTACGCATCCCGCACAATGACGACCGCTGAACAACACTATGCCCAGATTGAGAAAGAGCTGCTGGCTGTTGTCTTTGCCTGCTCCAAATTCAAGGACTATATCCTGGGCAACTGCTTCACTGTCGAGACGGACCACCAGCCTCTGGTCACCATCCTCAACAAGCCGATACACATGGCCTCCTCCCGACTCCAGCTGGTTTGAAGTTGACCAGCTACACTCCCTCTCTTCCTCCGCGGTCATCGAGAAGTTGCGCCGCCACTTTGCCACCTTCGGGTCCCCCGTCAGCCTGCAGTCGGACAACGGCAGCCAGTTCACCAGTGCCGAGTTCCGCGCTTTTGCTGAACGATGGAACTTTCGTCATTACACCAGCAGCCCGGAATACCCGCAGAGCAATGGACTGGCCGAGCGCGCGGTCCGCAGTGCCAAAGGATTGTTGGAACGTTGCCGCCTATCCCGCTCCGACATCTACCTGGCCCTGCTGAACCTCCGCAACATCTCCCGCGACCATGCCCTGGGCTCCCCGGCTCAGCGACTCATGTCCCGTGTCACGAGGCCCACAGTCCCGGTGTCTCAGCAGTCCCTGTCCCCCTCCGTCTTTAAACCTGCCTTGGTCCGGAAACGCATTGCCAAAAAACACAGTATCCAGAAGCGTTCCCACGACAGGTCCTGCCGTGTCCTCCGCCCACTTCTCCCCGGCCAGGTCGTCCGTGTGAGGTCCACTTCTGGCCGTTCCAAGCTGGCCGTGGTCGTCAGTTCTGCCGGTTCCCCTCGTTCGTACCTTGTCAACCACGACGGAAGGGTGTACCGCCGGTCCCGCCAGCATCTCCGGCTCGTGAACGAGCCTCTCCCTCCCCCAGCGGCTCCGTATGCCCCCCCGCTGCCACTGTCGCGGCCCAGTGCTTTGCCCGTTCCTCTGGGGCCACCCCCCCTCGTCCTCCTCCTGTCCGCCTCCCGGCTGCGGTCCCGCTTTCTCCGGCTTCCTCGCCCTTCTCTTCGCCGTCCCCCCCCGATGCCTTCGTCGCCAAGGGGTTCTCCTGTCCGTAGCCCCCACCATGCCCCGGCGTCCCCGCTTGTTCCCGTCGGGGAAGGAGGTGATGGCGAGGTGCGGACCCAGTCTGGTCGCCTGGTCAGGCCGCCGGTCCGTTACGGCGATTACGTGTGATTCTGTATTCCCGTGCTTTACTGTTTGCATTCACCCTAGCGCATGAGACGTGGTCGCCCTGTCACTCACTGTTTGTTTTGGTAGAGGAAGGATGTAGATGATATGTGTATACACCTTTAATTAATAGTAACAATCTCCATGCTAACCACCCCCCCACCAGTTAGTATAATTGTAACCCACACGCCCCTAGCTCTCTCTCTAGTGATCGTGACAGAGCACGTACAGGCAGGGCTATGTATAATGTATGCTGAATAAAGTAGTGAAGACTTTAAGGTGTCTGTTTACCTTCTCTACAGACAGCATTTTTTTTTTTAAACTGTCTTTGAAATTAAAAGTTAATGTTAAGAATTAGTCATGTTAAGTGAGAAATAATTCAATTCAATTCAATGAAAAACAATGGAATCAACAACCTGGCAGGCTGGGGAGGGGGGCATGGCCAGGAGGCAGGTGGTGGGGCTGGGCCAGGCGGGGCCAGGAAGCAGGTGGGCCAGGTGCAAAGGCAATGTGAGGTCAACAGCTGTGCAACCTTAATATTTTTTTTTAAATGTCAGTTTGGTTATAAATTTTAATAAATATCTCGGGAAATAATTGATCAAATTTATAGAGGATTGGATTTTTAAAATCATAAGGAAAATTTCTACCAGAAGTAAAAATTTCACGGTTATTCTAACGTCAGCAGCTGGGCAGCGGTCAGATTTAAAAAAAAGGTCAGATTGGTTAACACATCAGATTGGTCAACAATGTGAATTTAAAAAATAGGGAAAATAATGTACCAAATGTACAGAGGAGTGGATTTCTAAAATCACAAGGAAAATCTCTACTGGAATATGTAAACAGTTCCCCGTTTCGGCAGCTGGTTTTCGAGGAGATACATTTCAAAGGCAAAATTACACACACACACACCCACATACACACGCACACACACAGAGTTTTGATAGATAGATAGATAGATAGATAGATAGATAGATAGATAGATAGATAATAATAATAATGACAATAACAACAATAATAATAATAATTAAAAAATATATATTAATTACCAAAATGATCAAGTAAACTGGTCCGAGGAAGCTCCATATGAAGCCATTCTCCACCTGTAACCAGCAGCTGAAACCCAAAGGGAAACACATTGTGACAAGGTGTTAGAACTCACTGATAAATATTGACTAGGCAGTGAGCAGAGGGGGAGCTCACACCCCTCACATTCAGAGTGAAACTGCTGAGTGGGGTAGGCTATATAGGATTCCCCACACTCTGTCCTGCTCTGGGACCCCCTCATCCCCGGATCGGCTCAAAGGGAGATGAGAGCAAAGTTCCTCCTGAGGTCGGGCTGCTGCCCTGTCATAGCGTGGAAACAGGCCTTAAGCCCAACTTGCCCACGCCGGCCAACATGTCCCAGCTACACTAGTACCACCAGCCTGCATTTGGTCCATATCCCTCCAAACCTGTCCTATCCATGTACCTGTCTAAATGTTGTTATAGTCCCAGCCTCAACTACCTCCTCTGGCAGCTCGTTCCATACACCCACCACCCTCTGTGTGAAAAAGAGACTATCAGGATAAGTCCGCCCTGCATCAAGGTATGATATTCACTTGCGCTGCGAGCCGTATCCGTTGGGGTATATCAGTGCGGAGAGGGTGACCACCAGCGCGGGGCACCCGTATCCCACGGCGTAGACGAGCTTGCCCGTGTGGCCGGAACTGGACACCCGCATCTTCTTCAGGTTTTTGACCATGATGTAGAGCTGAAAGGACTCCAAGCTCATCCAGGCAAAGGCGGCCAGGAACAGATAATGCAGGCATCCCGCCACCACCCCGCACACGATCTGAAAGACCAAAGAAGCACAACAAGATCACAAGCAAGGTGGGACAGGGGTGACCACCCAGCCCCTTGCCGCAGTCCACTCACCTGTTGCTCCCACTGTAACAGGTACTTGAGCCGGTTCACGGATTCGAGGAAGAGACCATGTTCCGCGTCCACATGCCGTGTGAGAGGTTGCAGCCCCTGTTCGACTATCTGAAGGGGCTGCTCCTCAAGTATCGGCTTCATTTTAGCCCCACGCTCCTGATATTTGGGTACCCAGCACAGAGGGGGGGGAGGGTCAGGAGGGAGGGGGGAGGGTTTTGATTTCCCTGTCGGTCTGCTCCTGGGCCTGGCCAAGATGGCCATTCACGGGTCCAGGCAGCGGGCCGTCGACGGTCGCACCGGGGCCGGCTGCCTGCCCCTTTTCCGGGCCCACGTCCGTGCCCACGTGTCCCTGGAGAGGGAATCTGGAGGCCTGTGGACGCTGGTTGCCGCGGGAGGTCGAGTGTATTGTTTATAAAGTTGACGATATATTAATTTGATGACTGTTTGTTTTATAAACTTCTCCATCATGGTCTGGTTTGGCTCAGCCACCAAGCACGACACCCGGAGGCTGCGGTGAATCGTCCGATCAGCTGAGAAGGTTATTGGCTGCAACCTTCCCTCCATTGATGAACTGTACACTGCAAGGGCCAGGAAGCGAGCGGGCAAGATCGTCTCTGACCCCTCTCACCCTGGCCACAGACTCTTTGAATCACTTCCCTCTGGAAGGCGACTCCGGACTGTCAAAGCCGCCACAGCCGGACATAAAAACAGTTTTTATCCACGAGTAGTTGCTAAACTCAACAGCCAAAAATCTGTAGCCTCCCTTTGATCTGGTATTTGCTGGTTCACACGCTTGACCAATGGTGTTTTATCATTAATGTTTTATTATTATTAATGTTTAGTGTTTTCTAAGTCATTCGTAACTGTCACTGTATGTCATGTTGTTACTTGTGGGCGGAGCACCAAGGCAAATTCCTTGTATGTGAATACTTGACCAATAAACTTACTTACTTATTTACTTACGATATAGGCAGCCTTTGATCGTGTTAATACTCTGTATGTTTGTTTTTGTTTTCTGAATAAAAGTATTTGTAAAAGGAACTGTGACCTCCATGGTTTGAATCCCTTCATATGTTAGTGGTGCTTAAGACAGTTTGGCATAGACACAGAATGCTGGAGTAACTCAGCGGGGCAGGCAGCATCTCTGGAGAGAAGGAATGGGTGACGTTTCAGGTTGTGTAGTTTAGTTTAGAGATACAGCATGGAAACAGGCCCTTCAGCCCACCGAGTCCCCACCAACCAACAATCACCTGTACCCTCTGTGAAGCCTCAGTATCTTGTAGACTGGAGATGAGTTACTCCAGCTTTTTGTGGCTATCTTCAGCGTAGAGGTACAGCGTGGAAACAGGCCCTTTGGCCCATCGAGTCCTCGATCACCCATGCACACTAGTTCTATTTTACACACAATTTACAGAAACCAATAAACCCACAAACCTGCGCGTCTTCGGAATGTGGGAAGAAACCTGAGCACCTGGAGGAAAGACACGCGGTCACAAGCTCCACACAGACAGCGCCCGTAGTCAGGATTGAACCCGGGTCCCTGGCACTGTGAGGTAGCAACTCCACCGCTGCGCCACCGTGCCGCCCATTTGGAGGGATATAGACAAGAGTTGGACCTCGGCAGTATGTCCAGCACAGCATGTGTGGGCTGAAGGGCCTGTTGCTGTGCTGTCCTGCTCTATGACAAGAATAATGTCAGTCCAGCATACACCCCCATTGGGAGCGACTGCCAGATCTGCCTCGCCCTTATAAAGCAATACTATCCCATCCAACTGCATTGGTGCAGCGGGCTGGCTCACTGCTCCGGAGGCCCAGGTTCGATCCCGACTCTGGGCACTGTCTGTGTGGAGTTTGCATGTTTTTTTTCTCCGCAGTGTTGGTAGCCAAATATTTAAAAAATATTACTGGTAATAATAATAATATAATAATATCACGTAATTAATTAATATTAATAATAAAGGCTATTAATCGTATTTAAATTTTGTATAAAAAATAGTTGATTTAAATATAATCACGATACAAAAACCAAAATTGTATCACAATCGCTATCGTTTTGGAGAGTCATCGACATACAGCGTGGAATCAGGCCTTTCGGCCCAACCCTTCCTTGCCAGCCAAGACGCCGCTTGTCTCATTTGCCTGTGTTTGGCCCATATACCTCTAAATGTTTCCTAAACATCCACCCTTGCAAATGTATTTTAAATCTTGTTACTGTACCTGTCTCAGTTACAGCCTCTGGCAGCTCGTTCCATATACCCACCACCCTATGCGTGAAAAGGTCGCCCCTCAGATTCCCATTGCATCTTTCCCCTCTCTCCTTCAACCCATGTTCTCTGGTTCTCGCTTCCCCTACTCTGGGTAAAAGACCTTATCTATTCCCTCATGAGCTTCTGCAGATGCGTAAGATCACCCCATACCTTTCTGCGCTGCAAGGAATAAAGTCCAACCCTGCCCAACCTCTCCCTATAGCTCAGGTCTTCAACACCTCGCGACATCCATGGAAGTCTCTGATATCTTTCCCGCTCAGCGACATCCTCCTTATAATTGTCTGAAGAAGAGCCTCGAGCCCAAGCAACACTTGTTCCTTCTCTCCAGAGATGCTTCCTGACCTGCTGAGTTACCCCACCTTTTTGTGTCCATCGTTCTCCAGCAGGGTGACCAAAACTGATCAAATGTCTTCTGCACACCAACATCTTCTGAATCTCAACAATTCATAAGTCGTAGGGGCAACATTAGGCCATTGGATTCGACTCTGCTATCCCATCATGGCTGATCTATCTTCCCTTTCTCAACCTCATTCTCCTGCCTCCTCCCCGTAACCACCCGCACTAATCAATCTCCGCTTTAAAAACACCCATTGACTTGGCCTCCACAGCTGTCTGTGACCTGCCCCAGGTCTCATAAGGTCACGTGATAAGAGCAGAATTAGGCCATTCGGCCCATCAAGTCTACTCCGCCATTCAATCATGGCTGATCTATCTCTCCCTCCCAACCCCATTCTCCCGCCTTCTCCCCATAACCTCTGACACTCATACTAATCAAGAATCTATCCATCTCTGCCTTAAAAATACCCGGTGACTTGGCCTCCACAGCCTTGTGTGGCAAATAATTCCACAGATTCAACACCCTCTGACTAACGATATTTCTCCTCATCTGCTCTCTAAAAGTATGTCCTTTAATTCTGAGGCTGTGACCTCTGGTCCTGGACTCTCCCACTAGTGGAAACATCCTCTCCAGAGGACCCGGAGGACCAGAGGGCATGGGTTCAAGGTGAAGGGGAAAAGATTTAATAGGAATCCGAGGGGTAACTTTTTCACACAGAGGGTGGTGGGTGTATGGAACGAGCTGCCAGAGGAGGTAGTTGAAGCTGAAACTATCGCAACGGTTAAGAAACAGTTGGACGGGTACATGGATAGGACGGGTTTGGAGGGTTACGGACCAAGCGCAGGCAAGTGTGACTAGGGTAGCTGGGACATTGTTGGCCGGTATGGGCGAGTTGGGCCAAAGGGCCTGTTTCCACACTGTATTAATCTTTGACTCTATCCATTCTATCCAAGCCTTTCACTTTTTTTGCAGGCATCCTCATCTCCTTTCTAGCGGAACGTCTCGACTTCTATTTAGTAAATTCTCAGTGGAGCGACCCGAGAGGCGGCGAGATCAGACATGGGGTTGGCGTCCCCCCAGTTCCTCACCCGGTTGGCCGTCCTCTTGATGGCCACGATGAAGAGGAGCTCGGCGAGGAACAGGCTGAGGCAGAGCTGGGTGTGGGTGGCGCTGACCGAGTTCCTGGCCTGCGGGCAGAAGGTGAAGGTGGCGAGGGCCAGCAGGAGGCACGCCAGCGACACTGGGATCCCGATGAAGGAGATCGCGGAGAGGGCGCCGTGCTGATGATCCTGCAGCTGAGGGGAACACAAGGCAGGGGTTAGGTCTGAAAAGGGTTAGGGGAAGATGGCACGGTGGCGTTGCGGTAGAGTTGCTGCCTCACAGCGCCGGAGACCCGGGTTCCGTCCCGACTGCGGGCGCTGTCTGTACGGAGTTTGTACGTTCTCCCCGTGACCTGCGTGGGTTTTCTCCCAGATCTTCGGTATCCACCCACATTCCAGAGACGTACAGGTTTGTAGGTTAATTGGTATAATTGTAAATTGTCCCTACAGGGTCCCGACCACGGCTGAACAATGAGGAAGTGGACTGAACTTTGCTGCCTTCCCTCACAGTGGGGAACGTTGATTCTGCTGTGTGGGGATGTTCATGTTACATTCCATCGTGTATTGTGTTCTTTTATTCGTATGGCTGTATGGTAACTCAAATCTCACTGTACCAACTGGTGCATGTGACAATAAACGTGACTAACTTGAACTTGTTCAGTGGTAGTGTGCGGAGATCACTGGTTCGCACGGACACGGTGGCCTGAAGGGCCTGCGTCCACGTTGTATCTCTAAACTAAACTAAAGTGCAGAGAAAGGGAGTACGAGTGGGGAAAGGAATGGTTTAGTTTAGTTTACTTTTGCAGCACGGAAACAGGCCCTTCAGCCCATCGAGTCCATGCCGACCATCGATCACCCATTCACACACTAGTTCAACGTTATCCCACTTTCTCATCCACTCCCTACACACTGGGGGCAGTTTACCTACAAACCCGCACGCCTTTGGGATTTGGGAGCACCCGGAGAAAACCCACGTGTGCACAAGGAGAACGTGCAAACTCCACACAGACAGCACCAGCTGCGCCACCGTGCCGAGGTGTTGGAGCTGAGCCCTTTACCTCGCACTGTAAACGGCGAGACTCTAATCGCCTATTGTCCTTCCGCTGGCTGGTTTTATATTTTGTAGCAAAAAATAATTGATTTAAATATGATCACGATACAAAAACCAAAATAAAACTGCGGTAAACCCCCTGTCCCACGGTACGAGTTCATTCCAAGAGTCCTCCCGCGTTTGCCCTGATTGGAACTCGGAGATTTACGGTAAAGGCCGCTCGTCGGTACTCGGGGCTCTCGTGGACATTTTTCAACATGTTGAAAAATCTTCCCGAGTCTTCCCGTGCTTACCTGCCGTTAGCGAGTCTTCCCGAGTACCTGCCGTTAGCGTTACGAGCGACGTCCCCGAGCTCCGACGTACCCGCTACGTACATTCTCCGTGCTTACCACGAGTTTGATTTTTTTAAACACGGGAGAGCTCTTGGAATGAACTCGCACTGTGGCACAGGGCTTTAACACACCAGCCAAAATCACCAAATTATCTAAATTTTCAAACGGCCACGTTACAATCCTTACAAATATACTAAATAACTCCTATACAACTATGTCCCTCCCTAGTCCCACCCGGCCGGGGATGCAAAGGCCTCTTCCGTCTGGTGCCGTGACTCGCGGATGGCCAGCTTGGCCAGGCACAGGAGCAAACCCAACCAGAACCTTCAGCCCTGCCCACTCCCTAGATCCCGTCACCAGTCCTCCGGTCACTGACAGCAGAGCCGCTCCTCCCCCTACGGACCCTAGGTGGAGTGGGGGCGCTCCTTGCCCTCCGGACCCTGGCTACGCGGGACATTCCACTGGTCCCTTCTGCTGGCTGGTTAGCGCGCGCCAAAAGCTTTTCACCGTACCTCGGTACATGTGACCATACACTGAACTGAGGGGGGTAAGTGGGGGAACGGCAGGAAGGGGTGAGCACATACCTTCTCAGTGAAGGCCATCAGGATGGCGAAGCTGGAGAGGTGTTGGCAGTGGCAGGTGGTGTGGCTACTGTTGGACTGTACCAAGACACAGCCCCTGGTTGTCCAGCCATGCCAGGCTGCAGCCTGCCTCCAGTACACACACGATAGTCTCCCGCTTGTGACCAGTGCCTGAAGAACACAAGGCGACATTAGATCTCTGGTCGACAAAAAATGCTGGAGAAACTCGGTGGGTGAGGCAGGAAGCGAAGGAAATAGGCAACTGTTCGGGCCGAAACCCTTCTTCACAATGTTAGATCTCTGCCCAGGAACCCTGCCATTACATCAGAAAACACAATTCAATTCTATTTCAATTCAATTTTCGAGGACCGGAGGACATAGGTTCAAAGTGAGGGGGAAAAGATGTAATTGGAATCTGAGGGGTAACTTTTTCACACAGAGGGTGGTGGGTGTATGGAACAAGCTGCCAGAGGAGGTAGTTGAGGCTGGGACTATCCCAACGTTTAAGAAACAGTTAAACACAGAAAGCTGGAGTAACTCAGCGGGTCAGGCAGCATCTCTGGAGAAAAGGAATAGGTGACGTTTTGTGTCGAGTCCCTTCTCCAGTCTGAAGAAGGAGAAACGTCATCTTATGTCATTTGTCATATGTCAACATCATCTATCGTCATATTCCTTATGACAATAGACAATAGACAATAGACAATAGGTGCAGGAATAGGCCATTCGGCCCTTCGAGCCAGCACCGCCATTCAATGTGAACATGGCTGACCATCCCCAATCAGTACCCCGTTCCTGCCTTCTCCCCATATCCCCTGACTCCGCTATTTTTAAGAGCCCTATCTAGCTCTCTCTTGAAAGCATCCAGAGAACCGGCCTCCACCCCCCTCTGAGGCAGAGAATTCCACAGACTCACCACCCTCTGTGAGAAAAAGTGTTTCCTCTCCAGAGATGCTGCCTGACCCGGATGAGCTTACTCCAGTTTTTTGTGTCTATCTTTGGCCATTTAGTTTAGCGATACTTCCCTTCGGCCCACCGAGTCCCTGCCGACCAGCGACCACCCGTTCACATTAGTTCTATCCTACATGTTAGGGGCAATTTACAGAGGGCCAGTGATCCTACAAACGTGCGCAGGTACTCCAGCATTTTCTGTTTATTCCTATTTTACTTTGCACCGTAAAACCCGTACGTGTGTGACCAAGATGCTGATCACATCCACACATTGGGCTCAGTGGCGCAGCGGGAGAGTCGCTGCCTCACAGCGCCAGAGACCCGGGTTCAATCCCCACTACCAGGTGCTGCCTGTATGGAGTTTGTACTTCTCCCCATCACCTGCGTGGGTTTTCTCCGGATGCTCCTGTTTCCTCCCACACTCCAAAGACGTGCGGGTTTGTAGGTTAATCAGCTTTGGTAAAATTGTAAATTGTCCTTAGTGTGTGTGTGTGTGTGTGTGTGTGTAGGATAGTGTCAGTCTATGGGGATCGCTGGTCGGTGTGGACTCAGTGGGCCGAAGGGCCTGTTTCTGCGCTGTATCTCTAAACTCTAAACAGTGGCAGTTTGTTGATGTTCGACACTCCCCGACGCCAGCAGGAACTTTCAGATAGTTCGCGACCAGAAACGTCGCCCATTCCTTCTCTCCAGAGATGCGGCCTGTCCCGCCGGGTTTTCTGTGTCTAAACCACCGTCTGCAGTTCCTTCCCACACCTGACACACCTGTTGATGCTTCAGGACGAGCCTCACGGCCACGGAGGAGGCGCTGGAGTTCCCCGAGAGTCGCAGCGCGGCCGATATCACCTTGGACTGGAGTTGGAAGTCTCCGTGACGACGGCCGCCCTCCTCGTTACTGTAGAGCGCTCCCTGCAGCATGGGCCCCATGTTGTTGTAGACAATGAAGGCAACTGTGGCAGAACCTGTGGCGGGGGGGAGGGGGAGATGAGGCAAACACCCACAATTAAAACGTGGATTACGGAAATGTCTGAAACCTTACACTTGGAAAAACTTGTCAATTGATTAATTGATTCATTTGCTAGAATATGGTCTCCATTTAATGATTTTCTAAAAAGGTAAATTGGTTCAACACGGAAGCTGGATTGTAACGAGTTCAGGAATGGATGGATAATTACACCTTATAATCTACGGACCTGTCTCCAAAACCGTGTCATTGGTAATCTCTTTTGTTTTTACCCTTCCCTCTCTATTAGTTTATCGTTTTTTTCCTCTTATTTCTTTCTTTCTCTACAGTATCTTTCAAAATGTTTAAATAAAAAATAGAAGCTTTGTATGTATGTAACTGGTAAACAAATCGTGTTTTGCTATTATGTGTATATGCTTCTAATAAAATTATATATTTTTAAAAAACCACCAGTCATGCAGCTTCAAAGTTGCCTTGATGAGTCTCGCTGTCTGTAACTCGTTTTCACCCAGCCCACAGCTAACAATTCCCGATTCCTTTATCATCGCTACTTTTTTGGCAGATCTTTCATTCATTTTTTCTACATCACCGTTTCTATATCTCTCGTTTCCCTCTCCCCTGACTCTCAGTCTGAAGAAGGGTCTCAATGCAAAACGTCACCCATCCCTTCTCTCCAGAGATAAGGTCGTAAGGAATAGGAGCAGAATGAGGCCGTTCGGCTCAGCAAGTCCACTCCGCCATTCAATCATGGCTGATCTATCTCTCCCTCCTGTGAGGGATAAAGTGATTAAACCCCATTATAGTAAGGAGCTTTAAAGAGGATTCAAACTGATAGGGGCCAGGGAGAGGGTTCTGACACAGTTGTGTATAAAAGTTACCAGACCCATCCTTGAGTAAGAAGAAATAGCATTGTATAGCGGTAGAAGGGAGTGATGTAGAGAGATCCCTATCAGTGGAATGGAGTGATAGATGGGACCCTTGTCACTATAGCTTAGCTTTAGTACTGATATAGGAGAACTGAGAGGGTTCACTTGGAGGTGAGTAAAACTAGGGTAGGTCATGAGCAACTGAGCATGCTTAATAGAATAAATGAATATTACAAACACCCCTGGTCAAGAAACTGCTCATTACCATGAACATGTTGGACATGCGATGTATGATATGGGAGGTACTGGGGGGATGTACCTACAGATTGTGCACCTCAGACCCTGATTGGAGAAAGGGTCCGGAGGGGAGGTTGAATGTAAAATCATGTGGATAAAGGGGGATGACTTCTCTGACTTCGGTTTGTGTCTCGACTTGGAGAGGCACCCGGTTCTGCAGACTCGTGAAAAAAATAAAGAATCTCTTGCTTCGAAGATTTAGTCTTTGAGCAGTGATTGTGAGCACAAAGCGTATCTCACAAACTGGGGGCTTTTGTCCGCGATCGCCACTCCGGCTGCTTGGTGGAGGCAAAGAAGGAAGGGAAGGTGCACCCTGTGATTTCAGCAGTCTCTGATCTCCCTGCTTGCCATCAGCAGTTTGAGCGAGTGGATATTCGGGTGGAAAGACTCGGGAAGCAAGAGGGCGTGTAAGGTGAATAAATAAGGAACGGTTTTCGAGCGATTCTTGTGCACAAGACCCAGGTAAGAAAGAACTGACTATTAAGTATTGCCTGGGCGACCGGGGTCTGTCGGACGGGATAGTACGACGAGGACAATGGAAAACCGGAACGGGGAAAAGGGTCCGGGGAGGAAAACAGGATAGGCTCACACTGGTATAGAGCCGCACATTCCGCCCGATAGTCCGTTGGGGCGAATGTTGCACGGATGGGGTGAAGGGAACACCCGGGGTTAAGAGTAAGGAAACTATGATAAAGTTTTTTGTTACTTTGAATGGCCAAGGAGCCTATCCGAGGGAGCGCAGAGTGGTGGTCAAGGCTGGGCCTCAAAATGAAGACCTGGGTGTCATGGTACACCGGTGATTGAAAGTAGGCATACAGGTGCAGCAGGCTGTGAAGAAAGCAAATGATATGTTGGCATTCATAGCAAAAGGATTTGAGTACAAGAGCAGGGAGGTTCTACTGCAGTTGTACAGGGTCTTGGTGAGGCTACAACCTGGAGTATTGTGTACAGTTTTGGTCTCCTAATATGAGGAAAGACATTCTTGCCATAGAGGGAATACAGAGAAGGTTTACCAGACTGATTCCTGGATGGCAGGACTTCCATATGAAGAAAGACTGGATAGGCTCGGCTTTGTACTCGCTGGAATTAAGAAGATTGAGGAGTGATCTCATAGAGACTTAAAAAAAAAATTCTTAAGGGTTGGACAGGCTAAATGCAGGAATATTGTTCCCGATGTTGGGGAAATCCAGAACAAGGGTCACAGTTTAAGGATTAAGGGGGGAAGTCTTTTAGGACCGAGATGAGGGAATAATTCACACAGTGGTGAATCTGTGGATTCTCTGCCACAGAAAGTAGTTGAAGCCCAGTTCGTTGGCCATATTTAAGAGGGGTGTTCGATGTGGCCCTTGTGGCTGAAGGGATCGGGGGGTATGGAGAGAAGGCAGGTACAGGATACTGAGTTTGGATGATCAGCCATGATCATATTGAATGGCGGTGCAGGTTCGAAGGGCCGAATGGCCTGCTCTGCACCTAATTTCTATGTTTCTATGAAAAATATTCAAACAATCTCATTGAAGTAAGAATGGAACTAATGTGAGGTGTGTGTAAAAAACCGGTTTTGTATGAATGAGGAATTTTGTATATATGTGATAGGTTTGTTTTTCTGTGGGCCACATGCTGTAAGGGTAGGTGTGTGTGTTCCTTTAAGAAATTGTAAGCAATGGGGAGGTTCGGGACAGCTGTAAGGTAACGGACAACGCTTTGTATCATCGCAACTTAAAAGGGGAAAGTTGGGGAAAATGTAGGCTGCTTGGCTTTGTTGATTTCTTTTCAGTAAAGTTAATTTGGAAAATTGTTAGTCGTATGTATTTAAACTAGGAATTGGAATTTGGGAATTGTAGGGAGAATGGGTTGAATAAAAATTAGAAATAAGTTAATTGCTGAACAACAAGCAGCTTTTATGGTTTTGTTTAGATAAACATTCTGGTTGGAGAAGGGTAATAAATTAATGGGGCCCAGGGGAAACAAAAAAAAAAAAAGGAGTTGGCAGACAATGATGTCAATAATGGGAGATTTATTTACTTCAGAAGAAAGACAGATGGTCAGACAAGCAGGAATAAAGATTGGGAAAGGGAATGTCCAGGCTACGACGGGAAGTGCAGTCGTTACACACTCATGGAGGAAGAATTTGGGAGTCGGGGGGTGTCCTGCTCCCTGGGGTGTATGGGATTACACACGGGAACCTCAGGTAAACTTGAAATTAGGGACCCCAGGGAGAGGATATGGTAATTTATGATAATTTGGTAGTGGAGAGATCAAGTGGAACTAAGGTACCAGAAGAAATTGGATTAGGTGAAAAACAAGTCAGAATCTCGGGGTAGGTAGGGGGAAAAAAGTGATGACTTGCCCCCGAGGTAGAAGGGGTGGTGGTAAATATATGAGGATCGAGAAGTCAGTGGAAGATTTTAAAAGGAAGGTGAATAAATTTGCAAAGGAGATAAACTATCTGAGAAGTAAGACATTGATGGTTTAGAATGAGAAAGAAGGCAGATCAGAAAGGATTAAAGTGGGAAGCAGAGGGATAAAATTGTTGAGACTGCTTTAGAAAGAAAGAGCGTGAAAAAGGAAAGACAATGTTGTCAGTAACAACAGATCTGGTTGAAAAGTCTGAAATAAGTGGGGGGTCATGCACCGACAACACAGTGAGTCCTATGACATGGAGCCAAACAGGGGCCAGAGATTCCATGCCCAATATAAATAATGTATTTGGGAGAGTGTTTTCTCAAATGCCCTAATCAGGAGTGAAATAAATCTGGATATAAGCCCAGGACAAGGCTAGTAAGGAGATAGGTAATGGATAAGGTGTGTTTTGGGGATGTGAACAGGTTTCGATAATCAGGAGGAAATAATAATAATAATAATAATAATAATAATCTAATAATAATATTAAGGATAATGGTGACATAGCTATGGTTAAGAACATTAAGAAGAGGTATTAAATACACCTAGGCTAGGATGCGGCAGCGTTTTAAATACTAGCGCCATGTTTTAATCAGATGTTGTAGGCAGATTTAGAAGGTGTTGGATATAGTATGTGGATGATTTGTTGGTTTGTTCCACAAGTGAGGAGCAATGTGATGGAGAGAGAGACCATTGTAATTATCTTGGAACAAGATGGCACAGGAGGAGATCATGATGTATCAAGGAAGAAGTTTTTGTTTTGTCAGCAGCAGGTATAGAAATATTTTGGACGAGTAATATCTAAAGAAGTAAAAGCTATAGCGCAGGATCAAATTGGAAGCTTGCCTGCAATCTTGCTTAGCTCATTTGGCAGATATTAAGGCTTTAAAGGCAGCATATGTACATGGAGTCTGGCACATGTTTGGAGCAGTAGGGAACAGAAAGGCTTTGAGAAAAGCACGGGAGACCCCACTGCAAAAGTTGCAGTGTGCTATGAAATGTTTGTTTGGGTTACCTTATTTGGGAAAGATAGAAGGAATTACCCACCATAGAGGGCAGTGATGTATTCTTAAGGAACTATTTACTGGGCAGTATCTCGTTCCCTTACAGAATTAAAATCTAATAGGACTATTGGCTCAAAGCCCACCACTCGACTTTCCAATACATGCTGTAAAGGCCAGCGACTGGGTACTGGTCAAGAATTGGAAGAGGAGGAGAAGGAAAACTCCAGCCCCGGTGGACCCGGCCCATACCTAGTAGTTATTACTGACAACCGAGACAGCAGTACGAACAAAAGAAGAAAAATGGGTGGACCCACGCCAAATCCGGGTTAAAGGACCCGTTGATCCACCCGCCCCTGATGAGGAGGAACAGTGGATGGTGAAGCCAGGAAACAAACCCCTAACATTAACTTTAAAAAAAAAAAAAGAATTGAATGCATAACTGACAGTAATGAAAGGAAGCAGTCGTGGTTATTGTTTGCTTTGTTGTATGTAATTGTGGTAAAAAAGGTATTAATAATTGTGATAAATGTTATCATCCCTATCAGATATGGAGGGTGGACAAAACCAGATCATTTACCTATCATTCCACTGGTGGAACGGGGGGTAGCTTGCTATAAACGTGAGGACTAGAACAATTGTGAGAGGGGGGAAAGGAAGTAATTTTATGGTAGGGGAATAGAGGATATGTAGGGAGGTTTGGGTACGTTACCTGCCCAAAGGGGGAGAGATGGGTTTGTATAACCAGGACAGGGACGGTTTAGGTTTCCCTTTTTCCAGGCCTTAACGATGACATTAGATAAAAATAAAGGAGCAAGTAATAACAGAGTTTACATGAGTAGTAGTCACTAAGCCTCCCCTCCGCCCCACCTACTCAGCCTCAAGTGCACCAGACACTGTAACGAAGAAATAAAGAAGCAGATTGAGATCCCTGAAGGAGGAACAAAAAACCTGTTTGTGTGACTTGGCCCTCCGGATAGCTGGAATCCTGAATGTGACTAACTGTTGGGTCTGTGGCGGACCACTGATGAGTTCACAGTTGGCCGTGGAGGGATCCATTGTTGAGGTATGGGACCTGATGGGGTGGAACCTGTACAGTTGGACAAGACCGAGATCCCCAGGTATGGGTCCTGGACAGACGCTCCGGTTGGGACTGAGTGTATCGCTAGGCCCTGGCAAAGGATGGCCGTCCTAGTAGGCAGCAAGCCCTGCCAGTGCATCGTCACCTGTGGCCAACATCAGTCCGAAGTGTGTGGACAGAGGAGCCTAAATTGTATCCAACTAAGAAATACGAGAAAAACTGAGCTATGCTGGATGAAGACGAAGGATGGAATACGAGGACTATGGTACTGCACGGGAACAACCCGTATCAAGGAATCCCAGTCGTTGCGGAGACATATGGAACAAGGTTGCCTCTAGTGACCGGCACTGAAGGACTGTTATGGTATGCGGATACAAGGCATACTCGGTGTTACCGATAATTGGAGGGGACTTGCTTTATTGGATGGTACAACCAGGATTTTTTTCATGTTAAACACGATGAAGGCCGGTCGTTAGGAACACCTGTATTTGATGCCCTATATCGGTAAGAAAGGAACATAGACATTGGAGAATGGGAAGATGATGGAAGTTGGCCACCCAGGCATGATTATCTCATACTACGGACAGCACTTGGGCACAGGAGGATCATGGGGCTTACCGACCCCGGTATACATGTTAAACGGATCATTATGGCTACAGGCAGTACTGGAGGTAATTTACAACCAAACTGCGGTGGGGCTGGAGATGCTGGCAATAGCAGCAGACCACAGTTGAGAGCAGCAATATACCAGAAAGGTTAGCCCTAGTAGATTACCTCCTGGCAGAAGAAGGAAGGAGTTATGCGGGAGGGAAATTCAACTCCTCTAATTGCTGTTTAAAACATCGATGATAATGGACAGGCAGTGATGGACATTTCAGAAGGAATCCCGTTAAAAATTGGCACATGTTACAATACAAAAGTGGAATTCGATTATAGGAACCCAATGGTGGTGATTCCATCCTCGGAGGATCATGGTTGGGAGAACGGTGGGACTCGTGTTTCTAGTGTGCTGTGGTGGACTGATCTTTATCCCCTGTTGTTTTAGGGAAACTTATTAACAAGAAGTATAAGTCAGATGCAGGCTGTAAGCAGTGTCTGATGGGAGATAAAAGGGAAATACAGAAAATAATGATAATGCGACCAGTGGGGTCCATGATCTACAGGAAAAGAAGAATTAGGACAATGTTACGTCAATTCGAGTTGAGGGATCTTGAATTGAGGTTTAATCAGAGGATGCGTAGCAAAGAAAAAAGGAGGATTGGTGAGGGATAAACCCCAATTCATTATAGTAAGGAGCTTTAAAGAGGATTTCAAAACTGTAGGGGCCAGGGAGAGGGTTCCTGGACCACAGCTGTGTATAAAAGTTACCAGACCCATCTTTGAATATAAGACTGAAAATAGCATTGTATAGCGGTAGAAGGGGAGTGATGTTTGAGAGATTACCTATCAGTGGAAAGGAGTGATAGTGGGACCCTTGTCACTATAGCTTAGCTTTTAGTCTGATATAGGAGAACTTGGAGAGGGTTCCTTGGAGGTGATGTAAAACGTAGGTAGGTCGATGAGCAATGAGCATGCTTAATAGAATAAATGAATATTACAAACACACCCTGGTCAAGAAAACTGCCTCATTACCATTGAACATGTCTGGACATGGCCGATGTATGATATTGGAGGTACTGGGGGGTATGTACCTTACAGAATGTGCACCTCAGGACCCTGATGGGAGAAGGGTCCGGAGGGGAGGTTGAATGTAGAATGTGTGTATAAAGGGGGATGATTTCTCTGACTTCGGTGTGTTTCGACTTGGATGAGAGAGGAACTCCGGTTCTGCAGAATCGTGAAAAAAATAAGAATCTCTTGCTTCCAAGATTTAGTCTTTGAGCAGTGATTGTGAGCACAAAGCGTATCTCACACTCCTAACCCCATTCTCCCGCCTTCTCCCCATAACCTCTGATACTCGTACTGGTCAAGAATCTTATCTATCTCTGCCTTAAAAATATTCACTGACTTGTGGCCTCCCGCAGCCGTCTGTGGCAAAGAATTCCACAGATTCACCGCCCTCTGACTGAAGAAATTTCTCCTCATCTCCTTCCTAAAAGAATATCCTCTAATTCTGAGGCTATGACCTCTATTCCTGGACTCTCCCACTAGTGGAAACATCCTCTCCCCATCCACTCTATCCAAGCCTTTCAATATTCTGGATGTTTCAATGAGGGCCCCCCTCGTTCTTCTAACCTCCAGTGACCTGCTGAGTTACTCCAGCTTTTTGTGTCTATCTTTGGTTTAAACCAGCGCCTGCAGTTCTTCTTACACACTTGGTGATCATTGGTGCCCTGTCAGTAGACCAATGGACAGGGCATTGTAGACTCCTACAGCTAGCCCTCCCCGCCAACCAACGGGCCCCATCTTACCACTAGTCCACCTGCCCTCCTAAGACCTGTACTATCCATGAACCTGACCAACTGTCAATTTTTATTATAGTCCCAGCCTCAACTACCTCCTCTGGCAGCTCGTTCCATACACCAGAACACTTCATGTGAAAATCCCCTCAGCTTCCTTTTCCATATTTCCTTTTTCACCGCCAAACCTGTGTCCTCTGCAGTTCTCGATTCCCCTTATTTCTGGGGGGTTGTAAAAACACTCTGTGCATCCACCCGATCTGTTCCCCCCCTATGATATTTTACACTCCCTGAAGATCACCCTCATCTCTGCGCTCCAAGAATGAGTCCTAGCCAGCCCAACTCTCCCTGCAGATCAGGCCCTCGAATCCTGACTACATCCTCATAGATATTCTCTTCGTTCCGTTCCAGCTTAATGGCATCTTTCTGGTTGGAGGGTGACCAAACGAACACAATAGTACGGTGCGGGCTCAACAACTCTGTGTACAACCCACAACGTTAATGTCCCACTCCGCCCTCAATCTCCCTGATGAATCCTGATCAGTGCAGTTGTCGGGGGTTACGGGGAGAAGGCAGGAAATGGGGTCAGGGAGGGAGAGATAGGAACAGCCGTGATTGAAATGGCGGAGTAGACTTGATGGGACGAATGGCCGAATTTGCCCCGATCACCTGAATGGACTCTTATGATCAATGCCTGCTGTCTGTAGATCTTGATCCGCAGGTCAGGCGAGACCATCTAGGTTTAGTCGAGCCTCTTGTGGGTCACGTTTGTACCGATGGGTAACAGTGAAAAGCTTTTGTTGCGTGCTATTCTGTAGAAATAAGCTCTGTAAAAGGGTGGGGTTCCGACCTGAAACGTTCACTATTCCTTTCCTCCATTGCGCCTGCCTGACCGTGTGTTAGTCCTGCTTTTGGTGTGCATCTTCTGTGGGTATCTCTGAAGACATTAGTCTAGGAGGGATTCGATGGAGTGTTATGTGGAATTAGGATGGTGGGGGCTGGGGTTGTTGGTCTGCAGGGTGGGGGGGGGGGGCGGTTTAGTCTGCCACCTCACAGTGGGACTGGTGGGGTGGAGTTCTTGTGGGGGGGGGGCAGTGTATGTCACAGAGTATACAGTGTGGAAACTGGCCCTTTGGCCCAACTTTGCCCACACCGGCCAAACAACCACGAGAGCGACCAGCTGCAGTGTTTACAGTGCGTTTACACGAGGTGTTTGGTCTCCGTTCTCCAGCCCACTCCGCCATGTTGTGCGGCCTGTAGCCGCCACGCGGTCGCCCCCGGGGGCGCCCTCCACACGGACCACCTGTTAGGGTCTGGGAGACAGGGATGGAGGTGAGAGACGGTCAGGCCCGCCATCCATGAGGAATCGACCCGCCATCCCTGGCTTTACCCCCTCTACCTCCCATTCCTTCCTCAACCCCTCCCCCCTTCGCCCCCTCCATCACCTGCATCCACGTGGTCAATCTTTGGTCCACAACTCCACCACCTCCCACTCGCAACACTGCTCCCGTGAGGTGGAGCTGGTTCAGGCTGAGTGTCCTATGATGAATTGTCCCCTTCCCATCCCCACCGAGGGGTGGGAGGGACCCTTCAGCCCATCGCCTCCCATGCCAGCTCTCGGGCCGTAGGCGGTGACCCTCGGGCCCCGGTCAAGGGAATTAATATCTCTCTATG